>LUCH01001237.1:91658-118863 GCA_013368495.1 Paragonimus heterotremus | reverse complement strand
TCAACTCGGTCGCTTCAGGACATGCATTCTTTCACATTTTCTCTTATGAACACATTTATTTACTGACTGAAGGAATTTCAAACGTCAGTCTGTGCATTCTCATAGACTATCCGGTCGGCCCCTTTCGAAAAGAAGCACTAGACTCGAGGTTCGCTCTCATTAAAGCTCGTCAGTAGTGCATATCATCGCCACTGCCGGGACTTGAACAAGCGAAAGTGGTTGAGCGTTCACATATGTTAATTCGGTCATGCTTAACGTGAGGTCAATGGCGCAGTGATAAACACAGGTGCCTAATGAACAACGTGGCCGTGGTTCAAGTCCCGGCAATGGCGATGATATGCACTACTGACGAGCTTTAATGAGAGCGAACCTCGAGTCTAGTGCTTCTTTTCAAAAGGGGTCGACTGGAAATTCTATGGGAATGCGACAGCTGCGATCAATTGTGAGTGATTTTCAACTTGGAATTTCTTTGTGTGTGATTTTCGAGGTGGGAAACAGTCCGGTCCGAATTAAAACATAAATTGTGTAATAAGGATAGAAGACATATCACGAGATGTTAACATTTCGTTTACTCACTTCAGTCACGAACGTAAACCATTAGAATATACAGGACATGCTGACAAAAACAACAGCAAAGGCAGTCAACGACTGAGATTACATGAAACAAGGGTTGTCATCAGTTCCAGAACAGTTAAACTACCTGAATCAACAGTTTACGCACACACAGGGTCGGACGATGAGTAATGATTAACATTGCCCTTGAGAAAGCAAGCAACTTGGGATTCTAATCGTGCAATAATACTGGAAACGAGTTGGCACGGTCAACAACGCGACCTGTTTTCATGATGTGCTATGCAGTGGATGTGGTCGAGTTTCGGCTTAATCGCCTTGTTGTCATTGCCTGTTGCGTATACCACAATCATGGCACTCTTAGTTGTGAGTAACAACCGCAGTTCAGCAGCATGGTATGCACGTGTTAGAGTAGATTGTAATTTTCGACTAACGTCAGTTGTGATATGGTTGCCTTTGAGAGGTAGGTTCAGCAAGACTTGTTTCTTAGGAATTGTAATCACGGTAGCCTTAATCAGTTTCTTCTGGTTGTGAATACCGATGACCTTCACGGAGTACCCGTTACCGAGCGGCAACTTCTTGAATTTCTACTCCTCTTCCTTCAAGCAGTCATCAATGCACATCTTCCGGGCTCTATGAAACAGCGTTCGCATAAGACATCGTTTATGCGCTGAACGCTGTAATGAACCATCCTACCTGCTAATGAGTGAAATTTCTGGAAAAGGCCAACATTCGTTCGTTTTTTCCTCAAGGGGAACAGAAAGACCACAATGGACGGAATTAAGAGGTGTAAAAGCGAAAAAAACTGAACATTATTGGAAAAGGTCAAGATATCCATAATTTATTTATCGAGATTGGCACCATCTATAGCATCATTTCTAAAAATTTGTTCGCAAGTGTTGGACACAGTGAACCGCCCATCGCTATACAGTCAACGTGTTTATAAGATGATCCTTCAAAATCACAACGGATATTCTGTATGCATATAAGTATAAATTCTTTGGGGTAATAAACTGAGATACAGAATTTGAATTAAGACCGGAAGAAAATTCGCACAAGAAGTTAACTGTTTCTCAGAGGGAAACTTTTGTAAATAATGAGTCAACTTTGATAGAATAGATCCTATGTTAACTGACCGATACTTCCACTATAGTTTGTGCCAGTTCGAAAGATTATTTTACACAATGTGAGGTGGGCTAAACATCTGACGAATGGGATACAGAATGCTTATAAGCAACCTAGCAAGCTTGTGGTACGACGTGTTGTCTACGTACAGAATCTGCCTTGATGGGACACCACACTTTTGAGTTTTTTCTTTCACATAAACTCTGTCGTTGATTGTTTCTATTGTTTTTGCTATCCCAATGTCCTACATATTCTAATGTTTTATGTTCTTCACTGAAGAGAGTAAACGAAATGTTAACATTTAGCCATAAATGTCTTCTTAAGAAGTCAATTTTGCAAACAGTTGTTTTCGTTAATTTGTATTAGGCTTTCTAATTACAGAGGGTAAGTGTGAGTTATATGTGAAATTTATAACGAGTCAAATGTTTCGCGATGCTAGCTCCGAGGTTCACACAACCAAGGTTTCCCCCAGCCTTATATCAACACGGATCAGAAGTTTCAGTGAGAAAACTGTGAATCTGCGGAAAACTTTATTTATTTTATTTACTCATCGTACACAAGCGGACTTCAACGTAAAGAATAGGGGCGCTAGGGAAATGGACGTGAGAGAACTTGCAACACAACCGCGCGGTAGCTACCAGAGAGGACGAATGTCAACGGAAATTCCAGTTGACCTTCAGGATTCAAACAAGTGTCAGTCTAGTTGGGCGGCGTTCCCAACGGTAGTAGCTAAAACACTGTTATCCTAGTGAATGCAGCCTACAATGGTGGAGATGGCGCAGATTCTTTATACAGCTATAAGCAAAACTGCGATACTTACGCCAACACACTAACCTTGATGTTAGTGGTTTGTAGTAAATTTACATTCACGAGGTAATGTGAACTGACGCGGTGGTACTGGCAAGGCAACTCTCACGTCACAGTGAGTTTAGGATTTTAGGGACGTCGAAAGTGATCTCACTACAAATGTGTCACTAAAATTCACACGAGTGATACGGATCACAGTCTACTAGAAGGTGGTGGGAACGTTGGTGAATGTGTTAATGTTACATGAGTTTGTCGTGCGACATGCGTTCGTCACTGTCAAGGGGTTCACGCTTCCTGGGATTTCAAGTGGATGTAAAATGACCGGCCAGGGAGCTGGAGGGTGTGTACTGATAGTTTTTAGACACACCAACAGAGGCTGTGTAGTCTGATGGCAGTACCCAAGGCCGATGATTGGAATCGCACTCTGACAGCTCTGCAAAGGGCTTGACAAATCTTGTAGATGGTTCGGAACGTTTCATCAAGGTTTACTTGATGACCAGTGTCAATAAACTGTTAGCCTATCGCACTGGAAATGGACTTTCTTGAATTTATGCGAAGCAGTCTCGGCAGGTGCTCCTTAATCCTCTCCGAAGGCCGCGCTGTGGTTCTCCCAACAAAACCAGCCCGACAACGGCAAGTGAGAGAGTAAATATAGAAAGACAAAGAAAACTTTGGTGAACTATCCTGAAGGCGTGGCATCAGTACCGGGCAGGTGTCAAATGACACGATAAGTCCTGCTGCAGGGTCGGTGTAACATACAAGTGGGCCGTCTTTACTCTGGTTGTCCGTCACACTTATGAACCAACTTTGAAGCAACGTGGAGACACCAGGGGAAAGCGTTCTTCCGAAGTGGGGGTTCAAACAACAGTCCTGTAAAAGGAAACAACAAGAAACAAACATGAGCCAGAGGCCTAGTAAGCCATGCATACGACTTACACAAACGAAAATTAAAACGGCGCCGACAACACAGCAGCACGCCCTGTCACATAATTCAAAATCAACCCATGCGCTTGCTGGTTTCTACCGCACGTTAAAATAGGCATTCTCGGTCGCGTCAACAAGTCTACGGCTAACTATTTCACGATTAACCTCAGTTTTGAATGAGAGACAGACAGAAATTGGTTTTTTCTCGGCTGTCTGAACGAGTTCAAGTTTTGTGCCGGAATGTAGATTATTACCTATGACTCTTTCAGTATATCCATTTCCAGTGAGAGTTTCTCGAATATACGTCTTTTAGCGTTATCAATGAACTAGATCAAGAGAACTGAGTGTTTGCAATAAATCGTGTAATCAGAATATCAGGGGGACTTTTGGATGTGGAAATTAATATTCAGCGGATGCTCCTGTAGCACTTTTATTTCTTACAATATCACTCATAAGCGCAACCGTTGCATCGTAATAGACTTCTTCAGTTAGTGTTATACTAGAGTTTCGCTTGTGTTAGAGCTCGTCAGTAGTGCACATCCTTGTCACGACCGGGACTGCAACTTTGGACAGGTTTTCATGAAGCAACCGTGTTGACCATTGCACCAGTCTTCATATTAGTTGCGATTGAGTTATCACACATAAACTCTCAGCGTCATTCGTACACGAGCAATGCACGGTAGTTTTTGAGGCTTGTCGACTTGGATGATCGTGGTGGCTCCACGTATGCCTAAACAATAATTATGCGTTAATAGCGTAAGACAACCGGATGCAGTCTGTCAGGTTTCATTTGCATAGTATGTTACCTGTTTGTGTAGTTCTTCTTTGTCAATTCCACTGGGTGTATGGGCTAGCCGTGGGGAGTTTTTCGTAAATAACACTAGAAGCGTGAGAAATTAAATATCCTACGGAATGTATGCCTTTAGAGAGACGACCCTCAGATCCAGCCACGGATCATAGTTATGGATCTAAGTTTGTTCGGTTCCCTATCTGAAACAGAGCATAACGTTTATCGCCACACATTGATATTATGATATTATTAATATATATATATATATGTATACATACACGTGATATTTTTATGTCATCGGTTTTACACACAAAATTGCCACTTCTGTCCAGCCGTTAGGCTTCAACCCACTGTTCATATATTAATCACCTGAGCTCCATTCAAATTAATTGAGTACGGTCTATTGGCACGGTATTTCAAACTAAGCATTAGGTACTCTTAATCGCAGCCTTAGCGTTCAGATAGGCTTTCTGGTTAGCCCTGTAGTTCCCAATTTGTGCATGACAAGCTTTCAGTCAAATTCCCATGGAGGAGAATAAGCCAACTAAAAATGTTCACCTAAACGATCCGGTTTACCGGAGGTGGTATACAGATAGATTACTTTAATCTGCTATGAAAAACAGCCTGAACCCTTTAGGACCAGTGTATAAAATACATTATCGACTATATGATATACAACGAAATGTGTACGCTGCACAAACGATCGTAATGGATATTAATTTGAATTAACAGACTATAGTGTTCACCCGTATTTCTTGTATGACCTGGGTTGTCTTTCATCTCAAGAGAGGACACCCCATGGAAATACCTATTTCTAGTTCGTCTTGTTAGTGGTCTACTTGAAAGAAACTACTTCTTTTAGTAGTTCCCAGATTTGGATAACTTGCCTTATTCATTATACTAGGAAAGCTTGACAATCGACGAGAGAAGAATTTTAAACGGAAAATTTTAAATATCCATTTAAAAATTAAAATTAGCGGGAACCGACTGCTTCGTTCTGACGGCATTCTTTCAAGTTTCAGTTGCTCAATAGTCGATACGTTTGTACTGCAACTAGCCCTAATAGCCACTACCCCAAAACTGAACATGTTTAATTGTAGGCCTTAAGCTTTATTTGATCAAAATTTCCCGGTTTTCACCAAACCAAAGATGTCCGTACGTACGCTGATGCGAATAAAATACTTATCTTTTGTTATTTGGAATATTTGTTGATACCATCATAGTGTTATTTTTAAAAGAAACTGGAGCCCAGATTAATGTCTTGTCCATGCACAGGCGGATCGATACAGCAGTGCAGTCACTCACAGTCGCGTGATAAGCTACGGTGGTCCAATCTTTCAAGCGAACAGCATGAATTTGTCCGACTGGGAAAAGGGTTTGAACGATAATTTGGTTGCGATCGATCGCAGAGGAGTTCCGATCTATGAACTGATCACATCAAGGTCACTACCTGAACTGGATACGGAAATTGTGTTCAGATTGGTCAAAACAGTGAAATCTGCAGTCGAGCGGTACTACGTGGCGAATGCCGTGATTGGTATGTATCTCCAACGGTTTACAGAGTTGGTGATCACTTCAGTGGCGCTGTTCTGTTTGTTGGTCATTCCAGTTTATTTATTGCTAGGAAAAGATGGTTCTTACAACACCTTACGGAACCTTAAGAGTTAATTTAATGGAGGTGTAATCTATCAGGGCTACGGTTTACATAATGCAGATTATGCATGCTATCCAACGTCCTTCGTTTATAAGGTTACGTTTGAACATTTATTCGCATCATGACTATCGTTAGTTTGAAAACTAATGTGTTAGTCTCCCGAGTTGAATATATACAAACATTTATCCTAGTTTAACGCGCACGGTCGGCAAATCTGTTAGTGTGCTCGTTTTACGAACACCGAAGGCTGCAAAAGCAAAAGCGCACAGACAAAATAATGTTCCACTAATTAATAAGTGCATTCTGATCGCATCAGTCTTGTCACCGGCATGGTGACTTGCGAAGCACGACTAGGTATGCGATCGTTAGATGATCGCATGATTAGGCGTGTGGTACCTGGTAGACAGACGTTCTAGCTGACTGGCTTTTTAATTTTCAGTAGTGAAGGTTCGGGGATTTAGGTTACTTCGAAATTGAACACCACCCACACTTAATCGCAGCCTTCGCATTCAGGTAAGCCGTTGAGTTAGTCCACTTCTAAAGGAAGCACTAGATTCGAGTTTCGCTCTTATTAGAGCTCATCAGAAGTGCACAGCCTTGACCGAATCGGGGTTTGCACTTCGACCCTCGTGCCTGTGAGACTAGTGTGTTAACCACGACCTCGCAATAGGCATGACAGAATAATCAAATCCAAGCGCTCAACAGCTACGCTGTATGAATATTGTTCAGCTGGCCCGATCACTTCGAAAGAACAAACAGAATCACTCTGTTCTATCTATCGTTAAATTTTGAAATATCCTAAATCCTTGAACTTTCACTACTGATTCAAACCATGCCCAATTGGTTCAATGAAACAGTAACTGCAACCTAACTGAGAAGTCCAGATCACGGGGTTATAGATTGGATAGAACAGAGTGATTCTGTTTGTTCTTTCGAAGTGATCGGGCCAGCTGAACAATATTCATACGACGTAGCTGTTGAGCGCTTGGATTTGATTATTCTGTCATGCCTATTGCGAGGTCGTGGTTAACACACTAGTCTCACAGGCACGAAGGTCAAAGTGCAAACTCCGATTCGGACAAGGATATGCACTACTGATGAGCTCTAATGAGAGCGAAACTCGAATCTAGTGCTTCCTTTAGAAGTGGACTAACCCAACGGCTTACCTGAATGCGAAGGCTGCAATCAAGTGGGGGTGTTCCATTTTTAATTTTCGTCAGAAAATAAATGCAGTTCTAGTATTGAAATATACATATCGGCCGCTAAAGATAAGTGAAAAGACCTTCATGCGCCTGAGTTGCATACAAACGTACAAGCCTGTCGACCGCTTCTCGTTTGTGAAGCGCTGCAGCATCCACAGTAAAGTCCAACCGACTGAGATGTGACAACATCTGACTGATTAATGGCTGTGGAGATATCGATTGACCACATGTTTGTTCTGACTGCTTTGGTGGGCAAGTTGTGCCTGAACACATTTGCCTCGTGAGCAATAAACAGTATGATCAGATTGTCTGTTCCAATAGACGAAACAAGACTGTTAGCTTGACGACCATTGGGCTACTTGACAAGAAATTTATTGTAACCGAGACGCCATCATTAATCGGCCGGAAGATCTGCCTGTGCGTTCAGCGAAGTTAAAAATGTTTCACCTGATACACTTTGCACACGCTGCTAACGTCATATTAGTGTAAATACCTGAATGCCTTCAAATTAACTCGCTGGCACCTGATTTTTAGACTTCGTCGGAGCTGACTCGGAAACGTTCCATAAATTCCCTTACTATTCAGATTACTTGCAACACGGTTAGTAGTTGAAACCACAGTCGTGTAAACAGCAGTAATACTTGGAGTAGCTGAAAGCCGCTACACTGAACGTTGAATATTCATGAAGTTTCGGAGTGAAGTGGAAAAGCGCATAACCATATGACTTTACTACGGAACCTCAAGATTGCGGGTTGCTGATTTAACTACTACAAGTTGCGTATAAGTTCGTCGTCTACATCATTCCGGTTGAGGATATCTGGATAAGGCTTTCGCCTTCACAAATGTCGTTCTTTCGTGTCTCGATGCCAGTTTCTCGGAAATCACTTGATAGCTGTATGTTGGACCCAAAGAACCGGCTGGCACCAGCTCGCTGGATCAGAGAGAGGAACCTGAAACAACACACCAAAATCTCTACGCTGTGTGACGATGTGCGAACAGAGGTACTCCAAACGAGTTATTTCAGTGGATGCTAGTAGATGATGTTGGGCAAAACCAACTTAAACTAATACATCTGAAAATTCCCGTGATCACCAGAACCGCCAACAGCAAAAAATAACTGTAAACACCGCCGCCTAGTTGCCACTAACAAAAGATCAGAAAATTAAGAATGTTCCAAGGAAGTATGGAGATGGCGCTTGATTCATAAAAAGTCATGAGACAAAAACTAAGTTTTAAAAATCCCTTTGCCCACAACTTGTCAACAAATTATCGAGAAGCGGAAAAAAACAATCCATCCTTTACAGGCTGGATTTCGGCAATCCAAGTTATTTCCTTTACCTAGTTCATATAGACCGTAGTCAAACAAAAGCAGTGAACACGTTAGTGAATTCGATTAGCCATCACACCTTCATTCTAGGGATGGGAAAACACAATTTACGATGGAAAACTTGCTGGCGTTTCTCTTCTTTTTGCAATAGCAGATCCACCTAAAAAAAACTCATTTGGACTGGGAGAGCACATTTATGTATGTGAATTATTCGAACAAATTGCCAGCCAAAGTAAGCAACTCTTAATATATACTCCTGATTGACAAGTTTACCAGTCGTTAGCAACGTAACTAATAAAATGAGTTATTTCTAATTCACCACGGTTTCTATAGTCATGTTTGCCTCTGACTTAAAGCTCATCGGTAGTGCACATCGGTGTCAAGACTGATATTAGGGCTCCGGCACTAGTGCTTGCGAGGTAGGAGGACTCTTGACTGAAATATTAGAATTGCACCCATCATGGTCGGATATCAACATTATTTTCAAATCGCAGATTTTCTACAGCGGACTCTCCCTATACTATGTGTAAATGTTTGTGAATGAGTTTTCGGCTTCTTGGTTATCCCTTAACGATTAAGAACCTGAACTGCCTACTTATGTCTAAAACTTAGGCAAGTCATTGCACTTGAGTGGAGAGTTGAACCGACTGAAGAGTTCGAGTTGTCGGGTTGCCTATTTGAGAGAATCGTTCAGTCTGAGTACAACCTGTTCACCACCGTAATTTTGCACTCTGCAGTGGTGATTCAGCGATGACTAGTGTGACACTGACAGAGAAGCTGAGCGTGCATTATTTCCATAAGAACGTGGGCCGCAGTTTAAGTTTCAGTACTGGTTTCAGGGTGTGCAGACCTAAATGTTTGGTTGATTGCCAGAAGTGCATCCAAAGGTGACAGATGTTTAACCTGGTAGTCAAAGTGTTAGCCGGCTGGGATTATTTTAAAACTTTCATCTTCATTATCAATACATTGGCCGTTCCTCGAAACAGGTTGCATGGATCCCACTTCTGTGTACTACGACAGCGAAGCTAACGTGGCTTCTACGGAATGCAGTGGGAAGTCCATCGGTCTCAACGAAACCAAACGGTTGCCTTTGGGTGGTATATTTCAAAAATGTGTCGGTCCCTCGGAACTATGTGAAACAGTTGCTATCAAGAATCCGGCAACCGGAGATTTTACCTGCCCTCGCGGATACTTGGCAGTGCAGTTGCTGGCGCCTCAAGTGAGAAACTGTTTCAATCAGTGTTCACGATCAGCTTGGGGCACTACCACAAATTGTAAGCAAGAGTGTGCGGTTTCTGAACTGTTCTGGTGTCCGCTGGATCCAACTATATCACCAGAACTACACACGATTGACGGGGACGCAGGGTTCGTTTTTGGCGGACTCTATACAGACAGAGAGGTTAATCCAGTTACACACCAGTACTCCTGCCCAGAATATAGTTGGCCCCTTCCGATGGGTAGGCGCATGAGAATCTGTTTGTCAGCCGATCGGGAGCTCGGTGCACGGAACGCAATGCCATTTGGTGGATTCTACAGTTGTCGTTTTGGCAACCCATTAGTTACCCTTCTGAGTCAAAATGACACTTCATCGGAGAAGAAAAGAAAAGCAATGAGTGGAATGATGCAACGATCCAACAACCTCAGTATGTCTGTATCCAGATCTGACTCTACCACAAACTTTGAAACATCGGTTCCAAATATGTTCGATCGGATTGAGGATTATAGTGCCTTGTTTTCCTCTGTTTGGCCCCGTCGATGTCCTAATGGTTACTCTGCCCATTTGGCTGCAATGGAGGATACATGCCAAGTAAGTTGGCAGTGTGTAAGCTTTATGTTAGGCTAATTTTGCAATTACTAATAATGCTACCCACAAATCTGGTCTTGACCGAACTCACAAGACGTCACAAAATGTTGCTGTAGAACTAGAACTTACGAGAGCGAGAGTGACAGACTGAAAAAGGAAGGTAACATATGTTGAACTATCTTTTTGACTTGATAATACAGTAATGGGAAGCGGAATTACAACGGTTCTCATGCGATCAATTCCTGTTGAGCCTACAGGCAACTGTCGCAGTTAATTGAAAGAGATAAACCTGTTAACGATCAGTCCCATTGTATATACCAACTCCCAGTTAACCATAGTGAAGGTTACAAAGACAGACCCTCCAGAGTAAAGGTACACATGCTCAAGTGCGTTATAAAGGAAACTCACAACATAATGCAAAAGTCAGTAGTTGTCTAGCACCACAGGTTGCACGACACACCTTACCGACAACTGGTATTGTCATCTTGGTTATATGTGGGTCAATAAAAACTCTGAACCTCAATGTGCCAGCCATAATCAATTAAATTAAGCATGTTTATTATACCGAACGTCTATTTGGGGTCAAACAGAGTGGGGCGCAGTGTCCGTTAGGTTTAGTTAAGCGATTACATTCGTGAATTTAAAAATAACAGTGCCATAGACAGCTTAGTAATGGTAACTGTTCCTGCTGTCGCCTATCATGTTTATACGAGTCACTGTGACATCATCTAACACAATGTTGTTCAGATGAGTCAACCATGGAAGATGGCAAGTGCAATGATTAGACCTACTTTTCTGGTTTGAACCCTTGAATTGCTTAGATCCGGATACTCAGCGACCAAAAAGAGGTATAGCAATATACCAACAGTCTGCTTGCTCTCTGGCCACGTATCGGAGTTGCGTCGTGATAACGGATGTTGAACGGTAGGGTAGGCCGTTTCGACTGACTTTCTGGGCTTTCTTGAGATAACTTAGACCATGGGGTTTCTCTTGAAAAGAAGACTAATAAACGCCAGTTTCTTATTCACAGAGGGTGAATTAAGTTTCGACTCTACCGCCTGCATCGTCCTTTTAATGAAACACATTGGGTAGCCATTCCGCAAAAACACTTCTCTTAGAAAGTCTCATTCAGCTTGTAAAGTGTCGGGGTGAAGATCTTTAACGCCGTACCTGTCAGACATCGTATGAGATTACGCTTTTAACTTAGCGGGAACGAAATTGTAAAGCTGAATGAATTGGCCACTCCAAGTTTGTTTTCTGTACGCACTTCGTTGGATCGAAACATCTTCTGTCCTTACTAGGCCAACATCCCAAAACTTTATTTTGCCATTTTTGTCTGACTCCTTGGTGAAGTTACTACTGTTACAGGCTGAGTCAAAAGCTGCCATAACTCTGTCCTGGTTAGAATTTTCAGTGACGACGCGAACAATCTCATCAGCATAACGTTTATAAAATGTAAATTGTTCAATGACCGCACTTAATTGGTTAGTCTCCAGTTTGCTCATGAAGACGTCAGCTAACTGGGGATCTAGGGTCGAAACCATTGCCACTCCATCTCTCTGTTGGTAGATTGCACTGTTGAACGGAAACTGAACTTTACTAACACAAAGCACCAGCAGTTCTCTCATTTCATCTTTTGGGATGCCCGCCTGTTGTTACTTTCGAAATAAGCTCTTGTAAAGTCACGTTCATAAATAATGAAGCGACATCTAATGAGAACATTCTTTGGTTGTTTAAGTTTAGGTCTTGCATTACGTCAATGGAATGAAACGTGTCCCGAAGACTGTTTTGCTAGCTCCAACCAGATGGGTCCGAGCAAACTGCGGTGCAATTTGGCCAGAGCATGTTGGGGCGGGTTGCACATATTTGAAATAGGTCTCAAAGGCGAACCTACTTCGTGCATTTTGAGCAGACCGTGTAACCTAGGGATTATTACCCAAGTGGGACGGATGCGTCCGAAAATGGCCGAATCAATTATCCTGGAGATATTACTCACTGAATCAAACAAAACTATTTTTTCACAACTTTACCGCAAAAGCCGTTGCCGATAATGGCCACGACTGAGCTATAAGGACGTCTAAATGGGTTCCAGATTAGACCAGTAAGATGCCTTTTCCAAAAACGTTACGACATCCGGGCATACTTTGCTAAGTGATTTACAACGGATATGTTTTATATTAATCCATTCTTGTTTCAGATCGTCTTCCAATTAAAACGTTGAGTTGTAGAATCAAAAATCTCCGCATGTTTGTTCAGTCGGCAGTTTCTGGAGGTCCACAAATGTGAAGGAGATTCATACTGCACACACCGTTTCAAACTTTTACTTGGACGGACTACCTACTACTTTTTCGATGCGCATAATATGTGTATTTTCAGCTTGTTTTTACTGAAAAACGACAATGCTATGGACCATTAATGAAATGACTAGCGGCAGAAAATCCTCTAGGTCACAGCAGTTTGATTGTTATCCTAAAGACCTGTTAACTCAAAGCACCCACTAAAAGTGCACCCAAATCATTAATGAGCGTTAATTACTGACCACTGATTGAAACCCACTTCATTTTTCTATGGGTCATGCCAACAGTTCTTTTATGCCGACTGTGCACTCACACACTGGGTCATACTACTATATCCTGGGATGTGCTATTGCATTTGGTGCAGAATAAAAAAGACACTATATTCATTGTCCAACAAGGCAACCAAGTAGTTTGATGGAGCAGTATTTGTGTAATCTTTGTCGACAAATATAGCAAAAAATTGATTTAACTTGTAAAGTACCACAAACTCTGTCGGATAGTGATTAGGCCGCTTTAAGCTTATCTGGTATAGTTGCAGTACGAGAACGTCCGCCTCTGTTAGCGCTGTTATTAGAGTGTTCCTGGAAAGATGCTCCATGAGAAGTAATAAATATGTTTTCAATCTCGGTTATAGCACAGTGAGTTATGACAAGCTTGAACAAATCTGCATAGTCTTGAATATTTCCAGCTCCAACTGCATTGTGGCAACGCAAGACATCGACATTTTTACTCCATTTGCGCCGCACATTTAGATCAAGTGTGGGAGCATCGATTATTGTTTACCATTGTACTTGACAGTGTTCATTTATTATGGTCAGTCACGTGATATCTTAGAAGAAGACTGATTCAGTTCCACTGATAGTAGACCATGGTTTACGGAAGCTGTAAAAATGTAACATTCGTGACGTGCTCAAACAGTTTTGCAGAGACCGCTTTCTGACATGGGTCCGATCAAAATATTTGGAAAATTTGACGTAATATTTTCCAGTTTTTTCCTGAGTAGGGTAGAAAAAACGTTTAGTTCATATCTCACTCTTAAAAACAACATTTTAGGCAGCAAAAAGATGACACAATCCAGAAGCAGGGTAGGTAAGAGCCAGTTTTGTCTACTGTCATTTATGATATAGTCGCCTTAAAAGGAGTCTTCAAAGCATCTATGTTTCGGGGACAGTCTCTGTAATATCCCTGGGATGTCTCCAAGACGCCTATTCTTCAGTAAACGTTTTTGGCATTTCTTCCTCTGTATGTAGGGAGCTATCTGCACAGATATTTTGTGCGCTGTAATGCCATGTAAACCTTAGGTTTCGTTTTTGTGCACTGAGCGCCAAGAACAAAATTAGCAGATATTGGTCAATCTAAATAACTTCAGCGGTATATCGGATGTTGTAAAACATTATCTTGATATGTGGTGGTGAAAATATCTAGGGAAGATAGACAACCGACGGAATATTTTTAAAAGGAAGGAAAGGTACTGTCAAATAAAAATCAAACAAAAAAATGCATACCATAATACATACTAGTGATACAAATTAAACTATTATTTATCTACAGCTGACGATTGGTTTACCAAATGGTTGGCTTTCAATCCTTCCCAAACTATGTGCGTTAAGGCTACTGTCCCACCATCAATTTGTTCACAGCCTAGTCCTTTAACACCCAAGCGCAAAAGTGAAAAGTCCCTATGATACCCAAAAAGGGATGACCAAGATGAATACTAACTAAACAGTGAACTCAGCCAGTCCATGAGGTAGAACGTTGGCAATCGGTAGGTCAACATCGATAGAATAAGACTTGTTCTCTATTGATTTCGCTATCTGAAA
Organism: Paragonimus heterotremus; assembly: GCA_013368495.1. Classification (NCBI taxonomy): domain Eukaryota; kingdom Metazoa; phylum Platyhelminthes; class Trematoda; order Plagiorchiida; family Troglotrematidae; genus Paragonimus; species Paragonimus heterotremus. The sequence continues at coordinate 104,543 of LUCH01001237.1, read as the reverse complement.
GGAAGCTTTGTATCTACAAGCCACCTAGAATGCTTGCAGTATGTTGAGTTGTTTCCATAAACTATCGATCTGAAAATAAATGCAAACATTCGTGTTGATAGGGTTCCGTTTGACTGTGATGTCGGGGTTTCAATCGGTTTAACTTGTCTATACATCTGAGATGTGTTTATGAAACATTAGAATTGACCGTTTCTTTGAATCTCGTCTTTCTAACCGCGCATAGTTGGTTCACATAATCTTAACACGAAGTCTTCAGCGGTATGTAAAGTTTGCTGGCTACCTAATTTTTCGGCTTTTCGACAAAATCCCATAAGGAACATTGATAAATCAACTTACGCCATTACTGTTACTGTTCTGACAATGTATGTTCCTACCCTATCAAAGCGGTAGAATGTCTCGTGATTCATTCGGACAAGTGTTTACTTGTGTTTGTTATGGGAGCAACATTTGATAGCACCACCATTTTAGGCTTTAATTATGATGTTTCACAATGTCTTTTACACAATCACAGGTGAATTTCTGCGTTCCTGTCAACACCATCAAAGGGAAACGGAAGCGTTTTCTCAAAAGGCCTCCATTTGTTGTACCGGTGAGTTTTGAAGTGGATTAGTTAACTTCCAAAATAACACTCAGATTGTGTTTTTTTAATGAGCGAACTCCATAATCAGTCAAACAACAATCATAATTGGTGTGAGCTGTTTTAGAGACGATAGTTGAAGTCGATCAGGCCACGGGACGGTATAAAAATGCACCATCCGTGAAGCTGTAGACAATCTCATGTCATTCAAACGTCTGTATACACCGTTAAAGGGTACTCGCATACTAACCGTCTGTGAAAGATCTGGTCTTTCGATTTGTGAACTGTAGAATTTAAGTCGTGAGGAATGATGATCAACTAAACTTTAGTATCGACCATCACCGGTCGATGAAGCGGTCAACTCGGTCACCAGCTGTGATGTGAACTGAAACGCAGGCAAAAATATTCTGGACACTGATGACATGTTATAGTTTGGTGTTGAAAAACAGCACTCTCCTTATGATTGTCATTCAGTGCTCAACCAATTAGCCTCATACAACAGAAATGCCCTTCATAAGACCATCCGGTATTTCGTTTTCACCACCACGTCAATGTCAGTTAAGTTTAACTTAATAGATTCCAACGAGAAAGTATGCTTGACGAAGGAAGGGTGGATTAAATAGTGTGAATACAGTCAGAAGCATGCGTACCATTTACAGCCAACTGAATTCACACAGACTTGAGATCCCTGCTTATTTTACGGGTGCGTTATACCAAATTTCCAGTGTGAATTTTAGATTCGTTCGTTGAGTTTGTTGTGTTCTAAGCCTCGGCATCACAATGATGCGCAAAACAACAACCAACAACCATCCAACTAGTCAGCAGTCGCTCAGAAATCAACACCAATAAGTGCATATACATAAGTGAACATTCAAAATGGTCGGGGAAACGAAACACTTGGGCGAACGCGCGCGAATCACGTCCATCCGAAGATTAGTCAACGATCGACAAGGGTCATGCTGGTGCCATTAAAGTAGTTTATTATTGTCATTTCTAACGAATGATTACTTCCAAGCTGACTGATCCGAAGGGGCGGGTCAAACATATGTCGATAGATTGGATTACAAGTCAAAAGTCACCATTTTGTTAACATATGCTTCGAAAGCCGATGGCATTCGTCAGACGCTTTGACAGCAAACTACGAACAGACCCGTGTAAGTTAACTGGGGTGGGAACATGTAAATTTTGTTTGCTTACTGGAACTTCAGCCAGCTGATTGAATAGCAATACATGTGGATACAAAATGTGCTGGAAACAGTTAAACTCTATTGGTTAGCGTAGTCTAGGAGTGGAAAGGGCACAATTCTTGTTCAGTAGTCTCTACACCTTTAACTTTGGGTGTGTAATGTATAACGCAGTAAGCTACACTATACTGATGGGGTACGTGATATGTACGGGGTACCGGCTACTCATCCGACCGCCAGTTTACATGAGCCGGCACAATTCAACGTAGCTTGTCATGCTGATTGACGGAGACAAGAATATATGACTATCTGTTACAGTATGAAAGGTGGACATATCAGTGGTTTTGATACCAAAGCTGCGGAAGATTAAAAAACGGAGACCTGGCATTGCAAATTCACTGAAAACCCCAGTGAGTAATCACAGAAGGCTCGTGAGGTGATTTCATGAGATTCGACTCACAATACCGTATGCTGACCTTGGCGTGTTTCAGCACCCCACAGTAAGCTTGGTGATACGGGATCATCATGAGGAAGCTATTTTGAGGATTACAGAACCACAAGAGCTTCCAAAGCCGAGAAAAAGACCTTGAAAGAAATGATCGCAGGTAGAACAAATACAACCCGGGGAGCTTGTTAACAGCTTGCAAATACTCGCATGTATATTTACTATCAACAGGGCTGGACCAACAAGACATCACTACAGTGCTTTTGTTAATGAAACCTTTTCCACAAGGACCATTAATCTACTTCAGCGATCACCTTTCCAAGAAACATTGACATCCTACAGAAACCTGCAGCGTTGAAAAGCCGTTCCTCTAATCTCCACAAAAACAGTCTCCGTCTACACTCATCTCATTACTGTGACAATCATCAAGTAGATTCCAGAACCCTATTGTTGCGTGTGGAATGTGTTCACAACGCTGACAAGTTCGTGGGTCTTCGTCCTAATTAAAGTCGTCTGAAACCATGTGTGAACAAAAACGTGACAACAACTAAAAAAAGAGTAATTGCATCACAACGACTCGCATGCACTGGGCAGTGGTTCACGCTTCGGCCCAGCATTTCGTAGCTGTAACTTTACATACACTAGCAATCTTTGAGTAGGCTTCAAGGTGAAGCGCAGTGTGAGTAGTCAACTTTTCCCGGCCTGTCACGATGAACCTGGCCAGTCAAATATCATATTGATGTTGGAACTGCACCAATGCCGTCTAAGGACGTCATAAAGGTTTGACATTTGTTAGCGAGGTCTGTCCCGACTAATCCTCAGTGCCTCAAGGTCATCAGTGGTCAAGCCTTATCAAGCTAGGATAGACGAACGTAAGGATATTAGAGGGGAAGATGAAATCGGGTCGCTTGGGTAGAAATGGGAAGTCAGCAAGGCCGTCTGAAAATGAGTTGAACATCAGTGTTAATCGTTTTACAGTAGAACGGAAAAATTGAACTCCCATGAAATGCCGGTTTCTGGAACGAATGGAAATGCTACTTTCATGACACTGAGTTACGAAGAGTTGAATGATGACGCTTATCGGTGGGCTCTGAAGGCACACATAAATACTACACATCTATTCAGACCAAAGATCTCACAAGAAGCTCAGAAGACAACCCGGCAATTTCGCCTCTTACCTGAGGAAGTAGCTGACGACCCGAACGCATCAAGTGGAGTTTGCGTGTACTCAAGACAAACGGAAAAAATACTTATTTAAGGATGTGTAACTGCGACGAATTTAATTTAAAATTTCAAGCACACATGAATCAGTATCTGGAGATGAAGATGTTATGTAAAAAGCAAGAAGATAACTGTATTGGTAAATGGAAAACTGTTAGGTTGCGAGGCGTTTGAGAAGCAAACTAATTCAGTTTTGAGAGTGATCGTACGTTTAATAAGATTGCCAGAGGTTTTTAACTGTTGGACAAAACTGGTCGTCGGTAAACTGTTCGTAACATTAAAAAATTGTGTTGCTGCTGTAAATTTTGTTCCAATGTGTTTTAACAACAGTGACGCGACCTTTTTGTTGCTGAACATCATCTTGTGGAAAGCGGCATCCTTTCATACCCGGTAAAACTTAATTTGAACGGTCGAACTCTTTGATTGGTTCATCGGTAAATTAATTAATACCAGGAAATGCTTTCCGGTCAATAGCATATAATTATCAATTTTCCGCTGTAGTAGTGCATATATTCACACAGAAAGAGAAGAAATAAAAGCTTCGATTTATATGATGATAATTATATTTGTATATCTGTGTATATATACTTATATATACCCATGAATGTGGCGTTTTTTATGGTCAGATGATGTGTGAATAAATGCATTTATTCATACGCATATACATGTATATGCGTATGAGTATGGCCATATTCATGGGTGTACACATATACGTAGTGTGCTTATGGACGTCTTTCTGTATTTTTCTACGTATCTGCCCATACATATGGGCTGCTAAGCACACGAACGTCTGTACATCTCTTAATGTATCTTCAGGGCACGTGTTACTGAGCCAAGTGCAAAAACTATTTTGCGAGACAAAGTAAAATATATATTGTTTTACATATTTTTAACGACACTATTTGTGCCATTTTACCTAAACTTGATAAACCTTTCATATTATTGAATTTTCAGGAACTTTTGTATGAAAGGAAACCCACTTTCTCATCTTGTCTACAACCGCTGAATGTAAGCATGACTGAAGTTGTGAAGCTGAATTATTGGATAAGCCGTCCTCATTAGGCTGTGAATTTAATGGCCGAGCTGAGCTAAGTAGCAAAGACCTATGCGTTGTCAAGTTTCAAGCTGATACACTTGACGCAATCCTTTGGATAGTTTGGGTTGCCCTGATTGCTTCATTTTTTGGGCTGAATTGTGGTTCCCACGCTGATATACCAGTCTGCTCCCGTTGTCGATAATGATTGGCCGTGGTCTTCTGCGAATCCCTGGTTGACTTCATACTGATGCGTTTGTCCAATCCAAACTCTTTACAGTGTGTTCTTTATCTCGCCCAATAGCAACCATAATAGACCGAAGAGTAATCTGTTGAAAAAGATTCGACAGTGGCATGGCCTCGTCGACACTGACAACTAAGTATACACTTTACTTCTGCAACATTTCAGCGATCTGTCGGTATCTTCAATTCGTTTCGCCTAGATGTTCACATTTATGCGTTTAAGTCATTGAATAAGGTCACCCACATAAAACTAACAATGAGCAGGTAGCTTGAAAACATTTGGTCCAAACAACAACCATATGTTGAAAAAATTTCTTTCAACCTCTTCTGTGTCTGTGATATATGCTCGCTCGGTTGCAGGTCAATTGCAAACGGATGACGGATTTCAGTCAGTGAGACAGAAAGAAGCACAACAGATAATGAAATTAGGAGTATGTTTGTAGAGACATTTTAGTCAGTGAGTAAACTGAAATTACTTACACTGAGAAGGACTGTTAACTCGTCGTTTGATCATCTGCTATCGAGAGGCGACCTTATATCAACAAACATTTGATCGTCTTACGATGAGAACGAAGTAACGTCGTAGAGTACAACTTCACGGCACACGTTCTGTTTCTTATGCAATAGACACTGCACCAGAAATAACGAAATACTGTTGGAACAATAGCAAAAGTAGCCATTTTCTTTCGCAGCGTCTACAGTCTTCTGGTTTTTCCTAAGGTTGGTAAATGTAGAAGGTAGGATAGCGCACAAACACGAATGCAAGCTTTTGAAAAAAAAGCAAATTCATGTTGAATGCGGTGCTCATTTTTGTCTGTTTTTATACGACTGTCTGTATAGGATGTCTTGTCAGATAAAGCGGTGAGAAAAACTTTAACTTGACGTATCGTCGGCGTTCAGCAACTATAGCCTAAGCATACAACACTAAAATGACAGTACAACGAGATTAAGGTGGAAATTACGAGGATTTCATGTCTGGTTCACACCAATAGATTTCTACTCATCAATGTATTCTAACATCCAGGTAAATGTTTCACGAAATGAACAACACACACCGTGCATCATTTAAGCTGAGTGTTTTATTGTGGCTTTAATACATACATTCACCGATGACCTCTTTCGTAAGCGATTAGATTGCGAAACGTTTTATCTGTGGTTTATGAAGCAGGAGTAGCGCTATTACAATAGTTACCTGATTCGTTCGGCATTTGCTTGAAAACCAAATACTCACGACATTCAAGTGGATTGTGTGTAGCACCTGACCTCCATGAATGAGCAGAATGGGTCACAGTCAATCATGTTCTCAGGCATTTATACCTAATTCACGCAGCCGGCGTCCTTTTAGATTTTAATCTGTTTTCACTTTTATTTTCACCAATCTGAACCGTTTCTTGGATTGCATATTTCAACAGTATAAAATTATTCCGATGCCATCGTAGATATTGTTTCATATTAATGTAGATGTAATGATTTCAAAAAATTCTGTTGGAGGTCGTTGAAATGCAATATTTGGACGGAGATAACAGCTAAGCGTTTATTCACTTTAGTGTTCTTCATTCATTGACATAATTATCAACCCGTTTGTCTGGCATTCCACAGCCCGCCTTCTATGAACATTTAGATTCCTCGGGTACAGTGGAGAAATTGTTGGACGCTCCCTTGTCTATGAGTGGGTCTCAAGGGGAAAGATTGGAACGTGTAGATGGTGATTGGGTTCGGAGTGGTTCGATCGAATTGGTAAACAAGGACGCAAAACTGCTACAACAAACAAAAATCAGTATCGCACTTGGCTCTATTCTGGCCATTATGTCTGTGGCGGTTCTGATAAGTGGACTGACTGCCATCTTTTGTCGTCGCGGTCGAACCTCATGATCAACACTACGGTGAGACAGTACGAACGGTGGCTAACAAGTTATCGCCTCTAGAGGTCCCAAATTTTGTCCACTACTCTCACAGTCTACCGGTGAATGATCTAATTTACTCAAACACGTTGATTTCCGCTTATGTACGACAGTGACTAGTAACTTTATCTCACGAGATGCGCATCTGGGAATTGAAAGAAAAACAAAGAGAAAGATCCAGTGGTATCATTCAATTTATATTTGATGTGATTACGCAAATTCCTTCTGAGATTACTCCAGTCAACGCCACGTATATGTACATGCTGATTTCTCGTAATGATAACAATAATGAAGGGAATCTCTACAATATTTCTTGATATTCACCGATCAACCAGAAGGACGGGCTTTGTTAATGTTTGGAACAATCATGATAGAGAAACGGTGATCAGGGTTCAAACCGGTAATATTCGAGTGACAAGCTAAAGTATCTAGTCATAAGATCAGCTGCTGGTCAAATTGGCCAGCGGAAGGACATAAACGGGTTTTAACACAACAAACTTAGTTTGCTCTCAAATCGATGATTTCACACTAATCTTTAATATCTTCCCAGTAGAGGGAAGTACTTGATCTTCACTGAAAGTGTTTATTGTTAGAGAGAGACCAGGCGATGGTATCATAAGAACGCTTGATTTGCCGTTTGACTAATTTAAGTCAACCTCTACAGATATGCTGAATACGAACTGCAACAGATCCCCCAGTCCATAATTCTGACATGAACTGTTGTAGTCGGTTTCCTCTCTCTCGTTGGTTAGACTCTTAAGGTAATGTACGTCCTTACAACGATTGATAATTGAACTCCCGTCGATGTCCCGATGAAGTGACCATGTTGACCACCGAATGAATGATCTCACATTAGGCACGGCCAACCTATTACATTTAAACATTCAGCTACATTAGATTATCAGCACTTCGAAGAGTTCCCTATCGTCTGTAGAGGATACAGTGAACTCCTTGTTATCTCGACTCGACTACCTTACAACCGGGACACCTCCGTCAAGATGAGGTCATAAGTTCCGTCTAATCCAGCAAAAATAACCTGACTACTGATATAGAGTAATGAGGGTATCGAAAACGGCAATACGAGCAACAGAAGCAACGGTTCATTTGTTATAAGTGGTGACAACTGAATGCTTAGCCGAGTATTCAGTCACGTCTAAAGTTTCTGTTGGTTAGCGAGCTCATCTCACAAACACGTCAGTTAGTGTTCTCATGACTGGACAGTTCATTCTATCATTGGGCCGTAAATCGTGTAGGCCAACGGAAAAAGGAAATCAAAAGACCGTTTACCAAAAACACCAACAAGTGATCATTAGTATCAACTTTTATCGTTTATTTCCACCTATGCATCGAGCACCAACTAGCTGCACTGAATGCATGTACTGTAATTAGGTGTCACAAACACGAAAGAACTCTGCAAAAATCGAAGAACGATTGTTAAGAACCAGAATATAATGCACGTTTTAGAATAAGATTGGGGAGCATCTTGAGATTAATCGCAGGATTAGTAGCACATATACAACAAAACCAGCTATTGATAATCGTACACTGCGCGTTGGTTGTACTCTGATACAATCGGAAAAAACAGTTCAACTCAAATGTATATTTTCAAACAAATTATGACGAAAAGTATAGTCTGATTGACAAAAACTGAATATCACTCATAACTGGTCACAACTTTCACATTCATATGAGCCTTTTTGAGAATGACCGGCTTTGAATGGAATGCAATTTATGCCAGTGAATTACATAAACATGACTAGTCAGGGTTACCTATGTTGTGGCAACATGGGTAAGTCAAACGTGAATAAACAATAGCGACCACCGTCGTTAATATCATCGACGTGTGATTGTTGTTACGTTGCCCTGAAGGAATTCCTAGCGAACAATTTAACGGATTTTTAGGCCTTTGAAATTCTGGATTGTGAAAAGTTTGTGCATAAAAAATAAGTACCATTACTAAGATTAGACTAGGTTCAAGCCAAATGTCCTCTCTTTCCCTCTCTGAAGTAGGCTAGATGAAGTATTTAACCCAGTTGTAAAAGCTGAAATTATGTGTGACAGTCAGGTGATCACGACCAACATCCTCGATAAACCGGTAATGAATCCATGACCTACCTGAGTATTGAAGCAAGGTAGAGAAACCCATAGAAGGATTGTCCCACAAAGGCCGTTTCACCCTCTACCCCTTGCCTCTCGGACCACGTTCAGAATGTTTATAAGCATGTACATTTAAAAATCTTCACGATATATAATGCAGGAAATACAAGAAGTGACCATTGTGACCATTACGAACCAAGTTGTGGCAATAAACGTCTGTACTACAACCTAATGGTAACACAAATAGGTTCATAGAAAGGCGTACTACACGAAAACCGTTATCTAAACCGGTGGTCGCTGTGAGAAGAAATGTTTATATAGAACTACCTTTTAAGAGTCACTATAGTATGTACGAAACAATACAAGCACGGGCAAATTACTAATGAGTAGTCGGGGTTTTAGTTTATTTCAAGGTGAATATCACCCACAATTCATCGCAACTGTCGTATTCCAACGGACCTTCCAGTGGGCCCCTTTCGAACAGCAGAAGCACTACACTCGAGTTTCGCTATCGTTTGAGCTCGTCAGTAGTGCATATCCTTGCCACCGCTGGGACTAAAACTCCGGCCACGCTTTGGTAAGGCAACCGTGTCTACCATTGTGCAATTGACCTCACCTTATACACGACCGAATTGTCATAGGCAAACGCTCAGCCATTATCGCTTGTGAGCAGCCGACTGGAAAGTCTACGGGAATGCGAAAACTGCGGTCAATTGTGGGTGATGTTCAGCTTGAAACTAACAAATTCTATTAAACGAACGTTTAACGCAGCCAAACTTCGCGCATTAATTCGGAACCCAGAAGCTGCCTGTGTCTACCAATTTATATATAACTGCAAAGAAACTCGCATAGGCTGAACCGAGAAGTCCTTGATCTCCAGACTGGAAGAACATTTACATAAACCGGTGCAAAACTCCGTGCTACCGAAGAACAGCAGTGTCGTTGAAACACGCAATCAACCAGTTTCCGCAGTCGCACGGCACGTTCTGACAACTGGCCAAGTAATTGACCCACCTTGTGCATTCAGAATTCTACCACATCATTCCAGTTCAAGATTTTTGCGGTTTGATGAGACGTTGGCAATTAATCGACTAAAGCATTTGTTTGTGAATTCGATCCCGCCTCAGATTTAGTAACTTTTCCTAACCCACCGACTAAGTATCCACCCCGACCCCTTAACTGTTCGATATAAAAAACCGACTCATGCTATTTTCTGTTTGGTACTGACGAATCAGCACGAAATGCTTGAATTTAACACTTTTCATTTTCTCCGTTTTTGTTCAAACTTTTGAAGGTAACGAACTGTTGCGAATAAACGTTTTAATTTCATGAAATTCTTGTCCCATTTAGTAAATAATTCAAGTTTCGGCGCCTAGAAAAATATCATCTTGCCAACAAACAGTTGATCACTGTTTAAAAATACAAAATGTATGATTCATCAACTTACTACTTCATAATAACCGGAGGCCTCAATTAACCATTCAGTTTCTGCACAACAAAAATTGTCTTAGTGTAATCTATGTCTAGGACTCAGCTTCAGAACCAGTCGCTCGGCATAGGTTCGAGCAATAACACACCGTCACTTCCACTACGCTCTGAGGCTAGTGTTACAAAGACAGAGATACCTTACGTGGACGGCAATTGCATGGAACAATGCACAGAGACAGCCACAGTGCGGCAGACACCAATTTACACATTATCGAAACCGGAACTGGTCTGCTTGCGTTTTACTGTTAAAAGATTGACTCCCATGTCGCACTATATCCACTTTGTCAATGAGGTTGTTCTTTTTGTAATCTGAAAATGATTGTTTACTTGCAACGGTGAGACAGTTCTTCATCAAGGAAATGTTCTATAGTGTTTCGAGGTTCCTCAACCACTCACAGCCACAACGAACTATTACTGGCTAGGGTAGATTGATTGAAGTGAAGTGCTTCTCTCAGGAGCACTGAGAAACAGTGGAGAAGGTTGTTTTTCGACAGTGAAAGCAAACGACGTTCACTGCGGAATCAGTCGCAGGGAACTAGCTATAACAACTCTACCAGTCTGAAGATATGTGTAATTTTCAAAAGCGGCTTGTACATAGTGCAAGCGTTGTTTTAGAAATGACGCAAAAAGAATCATTATTTAACTCAATATAACTATAAATCAATTTCAACGGTCCAATATAGTGATGTGTCTGTAACTAAACATTGTAGCTCAATAGAACATAGATAGGTAACACTACTATTCGTGTTGCGAAGTAGCACAGTTAGTTCATGTATTTTGGGTATTGGACTCTGTAAATATTTTGTACTGTATCCACTGAAAATGAGCTGCTTATTGAGGTTAAGTTGACGGTCAAACCCGGTCACATCTGAAATCCAAAGTTATCGTCCACCTCACGGGGAAGTCATAGCAAGTGCGCTGCGACCCACAATATTACACGTTTGCACGAAGAACTTATGGAAAAAGGCGAAGGGCTATATTGGAAAAGTTCTCCTACAAAGATGATACGTAGACAACCTTCTGAAAATAGCCAAGAGTACAAGCAATGCAAACGGATTGTTTGCTGATATGAGACCAGTGTGCTCGGATATCAGTAACACGGTAAAAGCGGAACAGTCGTCTACTCCCACTCATAAAGGTGTTCATGTGTCAAAGGGAGAACAGTTCTACTTCAGGATCAATCAATAAGAGCCATGCTTGGACAAGCTAATACGCTAATTTCCAGAGATTTGGCGTTACACGAATATACCAGAGTGCTGCCTACATTTTGTGTGAGCAAGTTGGTGATATTTTTACAGAAGACTGCCACATCTAAGTACAATACTCTTTTCTATGTTACACGAAAACGGCTACCTCGAGGAGTTTATCGGAAAGCATAGACTAGCAATCGATGAATTATTAAAAGTAATGTCTATGGCGAAAACATTAAGATACGTGGAAGTCTGGTTTACGGATGACCAGATCACCAATCATGAGAAGCCTCTGAACGCCGTTGTTTTTAAAAATTCCTGCGGGGCTCATTTACGTACTATGCTGCGTATAATGGCACTTCTTGTATCCACCAAGAAGGGTAACGAGAATGATTCATTCATTTGAGAGCATTGTACTGAAATGACTGATTGTTCGTTGGACATCAGGATGGTTGAACAAGTTCCGAAGCGATTGTGTGCATAGCACTTCGACCTTGACATGGTGGTCCAGCTTGTAAACTTCATCGATCCGGAGAGCTATACTGACGAGGACTTTGGTCCTTCCAAGTGCAATTTTGTCAGACAGGTCGAACAGGAGCAGTCAGACGAAAAGCACACGCACTCCCAAGGTTGTATGTCACACTAGCAACTGCGTAGAGGAGCTCAGTTAGTAGGGCATGATCTTAGGGTATACAGAAAATCTATTCTCACAGTTGCTGCACTGCTATCTTACGATTAAGGGAGACAGGTATTAGAAATGATACCCTCAAAGGAAGAGTACTACGAATGTCCAACGGTTGACCGTGACCACAGGCACACTATCCGATACGATAGAAAAACTTTCGGTATCATTCAGAAGCAAAACAGTACTAAGAATCAGAGATCAATATCTCATTCACTGCGTCCTCTAGCTAGGCAAACCAATCACTACCAAGTGGGTGAGACTGTCAAGTCACTGTCCTCGGGTAAGGTGAAAATACCCTGACTCTTTTGCCTCGCGGGTCACACTTTTGAGCTAGAGAGTCGGGATGAAGACCCCTAAGTCAACCCACTTTCCGCAGCATAAATGACGTGCAAGTATCAGAAGTTACTGTTGTTCCGACAGACCAGTCCATCCATTCTCACCTTCTCCACCCTCTGCCGTCAACTACCCTCTCTTCAAGACAAGACGCTTGATAAGCACTGACGCTTTTAAGGTTCGCAATGTTCGCCAAATAGGTCAGCAAGCTACTCTGGCAAGCACCCTCTTGGGTCTGGAACTGAATGTGTACTGTGTCTCCGAAACGTGTCTTAACGGTCCTGGCTTGGTCTGTTGTCTGAATCCTCCTTTAGAGGATCATATGGGTCGGCGGTTCTTTCTTAACGTTTCTGGTGACGATGAGGTCGAATCTCTCGGTCAAGCTAAGATAATGACTGTACTGAGCTCCAAGATATGCTCAAATGGATCCCAGTGAATGGTCGTCAAACTCAGGGTTTCAGCTAAAGTCTCTCGACGAAGACAAGAAA
>LUCH01001237.1:77251-90050 GCA_013368495.1 Paragonimus heterotremus | reverse complement strand
CAATCTGAATGCCTTCCAGCGTCATTGAACGTCTCACGAACATTGTCAATCTTTGGTGTGTCCAGTCCTTGACTTCACTCGTTATTTTTGCGTCGAAAATTATTGTAGTTCACACATCTGTTCCACTACAGATATGCACTATTGACGAGCTCTAATGAGAACGAAACTCGAGTCTAGTGCTTCTGCTGTTCGAAAGGGGCCGACTGGGAAGTCTATGGGAATGCGACAGCTGCGATCAATTGTGATGTTCAATTTGAAATATAAGTAACATGGCAGATTCCACAAATTCGACGACTCAACTGCGGAAAGTCTGGGCTTTGGCTGGATTCGAACCAGCGACATAAACAGCATACTCAAATTCTGTTTGGGCAGTTATTCCGCTGGATCATTTGGTTGACTTCATATGACGCAGTTGATTGGGCGGGTAACTGAGTCCAGCTGTGAAATGACTGAGCTTCCGGCGTGGCTTAGCAGCTCTACTAGTACGGCGCATGCTGCGTTTAGGAATGCTATTTCTGTCGAGTTTTGAATCTAGCCGAAATCTTGATTTTTTGCTATTCGGTCTCATCTAAACTATACAATGTGCCACGTTACTTATGAATAATGTATTCTTTGCCTTTGCTGTACATTCGTTCTTGTCTACTATTCTACACCTTCGTGGACCATTATCAGGAGTACCGATAGTCTGAACCACTGTACTCACAGGTACGGCTCAAATCTGAAAACAGTGATGTTATGCACACGGCGGTAAATTGTTGTATATTTATCGTACTCGCCTTTCCAACCGTAAAACACCTACGGAAAACCTGACATACGATGTTTAACCTCAAAACCCTAAACGTTTTCTTTTTCAGAGGTATCTCGCATTTTGCCAAAGCTCTATGAAGCAGATGTATCTATACATCGTTTTGTTCACAGACAGTTTGTGTTAATATTGAGGCCGGTATGATAAATAGGCGACTGGCTGAGAAGGACATGTTCATATCATTACGATAACACAAACGAGATATCCATCGTGCATGTGTATCTTTAAACTTCGTTACTTTTTGTTGTGTCCTTAATGAACAAGTACGTGACCGTGAGTTCAAATCATATGAAATGTTAGGGTGGCGGCTGATATCACACACTTTGGGTCATTTGGTCAGACAACGGATGTTGGTTACCACTGAATCGATCATCATTTGATTACACAATCCGATATTTCGTCCACAAAAAATTCGTGCGGACTCCGCAATTGCTGTGACCAAGGGTCACACCGTCAGTTTGCATGTCTATCCAAACTCTAACGAATAACTGCGATACAGTGGTGAGTGGACGTTCAAACCACCCATCATCAACACTGGTGATTTACCCTCTGAGTGACTAGCCTATAGATGCTTAGATATTTCGCAACGTTCTGCATGATCCAACAACTATCAATTAAACCTCTTTGTGGTGTTTACAGTTTTGAGTTCGCTGAACCTACATAATTGTATCGATCTGATGATGAGTTATCGAAAACAATTGTTCGTCACGGTTATTCTTCTCATTGGCTCCACGGTGGAACTTATTGAAGAGAATCGATTGTCACCGAAGAGCTTCGTACTGAGATTAGATGACAACAGCGGAGATTAAACGGGTGAAAACACACCTTTCTGCAGCAGTGAGTTTGACTATGGTTCCCTTAGACTCCGAAAAATTGGCGGAAGTGGGTGTGATTAAAAATGCGAGGATTGAGGTCAACCCATGCTACACGTAGTTCGACCGCATTAAATTATTTCCTGTAATCTGATGCTCATGCGCCAACCCTCGTCTCAAAAAGAAAGTTTTGTCAGGAAAATCCTATCTAAAGGTCTATGTTTCACAACTTTTCTGTGACCGTAGCGGCTTGACACAACTATGTTCCGATTGCGAGTGTTGAAATTGAACGCCCAATAAGTGAATTCGCCTACTAATTCGGATCTAAACCTGCCTTTTTACTGCATACAAACTCGGTTCTTAATTAGCACATCAGCTACACTGTTGGCAAACATTTTCATCTTGGATACTGGAATGCCGACTAAGGGGTTTTTCGCACCCAGTGACCTCCCTATTTTGTTTTATTACTAAAGATAAATGTAACCGCTTCCATACATTCTTTGCTACATGGTTGTATGACCACAATTCATTAGTACTGACTACTCTCAATGATGAGAGTAGAACAATCAGTTCAGTGAGATAACAACCCGTTTTGCTACTGGGAGTTTACAAATCGAACCAATATGGAAGATAAACTAATCGATCTGTTCTACTGCTGCTAGGCAACCAGCCTGCATAACCCACCTGTTGAATTGTGTAAACCAGACTGGTTACATTGTTTCGAAAAAGTTGCTTCAGATTCAGTGATTGTGCTCATGAGTGTTAACTAATAGTTGTCTGAATGATGTTTTCATTAATCACACCTCAAGTTGAAAAATAAAAAGAGAAACGGATCAATAAGTTCGAAAAATTTGGCCAGCATGATCCGACTGAGACAATCTAACCCTGAGCTACTCGGAAAGAGTTGCTGCATCTTGACTGATGATACAGCATACGGACTAGAGTCCATCAGACTTAACACAAAGTCTCGACGAGGATATATGCTCCTGCCGATGTATGACCAGTGTATGAGATTAGAGATCAGTACCTCATATATTGCACATATAACGAACCCAAACGGTCGCTTAGCACTAAAAGGCATGGAAGTTTAGCTAGTACATGTAACAAACTAGCTATATCTCATTTGGGGAGGTTAGGGTTACACGGCGAATAGCTGCCGTTTGACCGTCAATGAACCCATACAAAGGCGTTGGAAGTGGTGAGGAGTTGGGCCATAGTCAGAGATTTGAAAGTCAGCCTGATAATCATTGAGTCACTCAAGTTTCACCTGACTAAGAGGGAATAACCATGCGAGTGTAGAACAGTCAACTTGCCTGCAGCCAGATCGCCGATGTGGGCTCTGAATCGAGGCAACTCTCCACCATCTTGAACAAAACAAGGGTCATATTTAGAGGAGACCCAAATGTGAAAAAACGAGGACTTCGCCTGGATTCGAACCATCAGTAAACACAGCATGCTCAAGCGCCGCAAGTGCTCTGTGACTTGAGCTAAGAAGCCAAGCCTGGAGCTCGGAAATTTCACATTTGGATTGAGTTATCAGCTCGATCCAATGTCCGATGGAATCAAGCGGAAGCCCGGCTTTTCTGCAATAGGGTCTCTAAAGTTATCAAATCTGCTAATACCACTTATCAGTAAAATAATAAATCAGTCGATGATACCAATGCCTACAAGCTACAGAAATGTCAGCTTACTGGTTTACGGTTAAGAGGGAGAGGAACATCTTGCGACCAAACAACCACGTTGCAAATCAATTACAAACTCGCAGAGTTTACTGCTCTGCTCCACTAATTGGCCTTTTCACACAGATAACTCGATCACTGAAAATGTGAACTGGATCAGTCGTGTTCAATGATGTCTCCAGATAGAAACTAGACGATGCACGAGACCCTTAGTATAAAGGAAGAAAACGATCAACAATTCCTAATTTACCAATGATGGCTTTCACATCCCTTCGGTAAATTAACATTTAACGATTTCGTATTTTATAACAGCTGACTGTGGCACGGGAGCGACGTTTTCTGAAGGCAAACGATTAAATGGTATACTGAATGCACGATCCGTTTTTAAAAACTGAGTAACAGAACTCGGTGAATAGTCACTACCAAACTCCACCACTGCTTCTTCAAATGTAATATGATGTGCATAAGTGGGCGCAGACATCGTTGGTCAAACATTCTAGGACAGTTTACGTTCTCCAGCAATAGCAGTTACAGAAAAGAAACCACATTCCAGGTCATCGTGTGTACAAAAAACTCAAGCTTCTGGGAGATGTATTTTTAACCATCAGAGACGACCTGGATTAAGAGACAGTTTCCAGCCTCTGAAATGTCGGACATCGTTTTTGGTGCAGCCTCCAAATTTCATACTCATATCCACTATCCAACAGCACATAGCCAGCGTAACCGTGGAGAAGCGTTAGTTACTTTCAGGTCGTAAAGTATTTGAAAGACCTCGAAACGTGGTCAAGTGAAATCTGAACGACTTGTGAATGTACAAACAACAATATTTCACACTCAACAAAAAATGACTCAGCGGTCTTCCGATAGGTTAGAGGACACCATAGGTACTTATGAGCGCCACTACTATGCTCAAGATGAAAAGGAGAAAGTGGGCGGCTCTTGTATTCACCTATCCTAGCAATAACCACGCTTAAAAACATGGTCACACCGATTGAAAAGTTGACTACTTCTGTCTGTCCACTCCGGGCTACTTTTAGTCAGACAGAAATAACTAGGTTATCCATAGCAGAAATTAACCAGCGACTGTATGGATGCGATACAGTTTGAGCCGGCACAGGCGAACATATTTAGAAATGACATCGATTCGAACAAGATGCAAAATTGGGCTGGGTTGTGTTTGATGGGTCATGTTAGTTTGGATGTTCGCCGCAGAAATGAAAGTATGAAAAGTTCTGATAGTGAGTCCACACAAACACAGCCGCAACAACATCGCAAATGTTTATAGGATGGGTGCAAGGAGAATTCGACCTAGTCTAGTCAGAGTATAGCAAGGTAAAAGTAACAGCACAGCCAGATGGGAGAAGAAAAGGTAACAACAACAGCGACGAAAACAAAACAACGACAACAGAAATTAGTTGTTTTCTGTCTGCGGTTGATATGTACGAATCGAAAGAGGAAAAAGCACACAAGTCACCAACTGTAATAGGAGAGAGGGATAGTATGGATTCGGGTACCATAACAGACAGTAGTAACACAGCCAGCACGAAATGAGGGTTTTCCAGAAAAGGCACTCACAAGCTGGCAGACGGGAATGTCGGCCTTGGGACCTGGGTGTAAGGAGGATATACAAAATATTCAACTATCCGTTGATTGTGAACCGACCAACCAGCATACCCGGAAACACTGGGATAGGTGGACATGAAATTAAGCAAATTCCTACCGCAAAGAAAAAAAATAGGTTCCGGTGGAATGTAGAGCAAAAAGTTATACACACATGCGCACATAGAGAGCAGTTAGATAGTGGAATCAACCATATTTGATACACTACAAACTAAACATCACCAGCACAACGACGACAACAACAGCACAACGGATAGAAGCCAATGCGGAACTAGACGACGGTGGTAGATTTGCTGTTGCTTTGTGAAGGTGGAAGGAAAAAGGCACCACATCGAAGAAGAAACAAACGAACGAGCGACGCGACTTCAGGCGATACACCACCGGCCATGGGAACCAAATCACATATGCCAGCATATAATCGCGTGGCATGCCGATGAAACCGGGTAGCCGGACTGAGACGAGTGAGTTGTGTGATGATTAGAATCAGACACGTGTCCCACGCTTGTCGATGACCATCGTTGACGAGACTGTGATAGTAAGCCAAAGCTTCCAGGATGACTCGATCAAGCAATTCCTCAGTCTGGAAAATTGTGAAAAGAAGCAACATGGAGACCAGCAAACAGAGGAATACTGCCTTTTACATGCAGCAATCAATCTGATTACAGTTTTCTAATGGTGGGTTTAGGCAAACAATGACTGAGTAAACTAGGAGCTTGCTAAAAGAAATTCATGCGCAGATGTAAGAGATAATCAATCGGTTGAATGAAGTAAAAAACAAGTATATTGTACTCAACAAACCCATAACTGGATGTCAAGTGGCTCACGATTGACAGAGAAGCATGTTTAAAAGAAAACACCAAGATAGATGCATGAAATCACTTGACAAAATGAAGTAAAAATCCATTAGAAACTCTTTACACCTACTTCGAACTAAACGAGACGAGCAAGAGGAGAGTAACAGATGTGCGAAAAGTGGCTCAAGCGTAACATAAGTTTGCTAAACAGAAACATACTGAGCACGTGCGGTCTATATGGGATAAACATCTCTAATAGGTTGCAACGGCCAGAAAGAGTCATTTTGATTAAAAAAATGCTACTTCTTAACTTTCTCCGCTTGCGACCAAAAGCACTTGAACGATAGTTAGCCACTTGAAAAATCAATATCCCCTATTGGACTGTGTTAGGGTTGGTGAACGTTTGTTAACAATGTATACATGTGCGCATCGTTCCGTAAAACAGCTCTGATGAAGTCGTCCACCATGATGGAAGTATGTTCTTGCTTGTTTCCGCCGTATCCTGAATAGAACATACGTATGACTGGTTTTGTCAGTCAGATCAAATTGTCTTCCTGTCATGAGTTATTGAGTATGAGATAAAACTAGCAGATGGAAATGATTTCATAATAGAACGCTCAACCGTAAATAATGGTTGGTTGCTAAGATTCAATAAATGGTATGCTATAACTTGACAAGTACTTTTCGGTGAAGGTGGTACTGTTCCGCAAGGCATCGTTGATGAACGGAGAAGGAACAGCTAAAAAATAAACTCACGGCACGCGCATAAAAATATTGTTGCTGGCGACTAAACGACTGCGCAGTAGTGGACAACAGAAGTTTGGTAACCAAAGAACACAAGTGAAATGGGAAATTCTAAGGAATACAGCTGACTGAACTTCAGACCAGGGTTTGTGCGTTTTCGAAAATTTTAAAAATAGTTAACGAGCTCTTTTTATAATCCGATGGTGGAGTAAATGTTTTGATTCTTTGAACCTCTATCAATTGACTGTTACTGTAAAGGTCTTAAACAATGAGGTGACGTGTCTTCAATCCCAACGGTTAAAGACAATGGTAGACAAATCCGAAAAGATGCAATGTTTTGCTGTACCACCTGTTAATCCAATGCTGTGCTAATCCAAAGGACGTCACCTGTTGGAGAGAGGACTGATGTACATGTTCTTTGCATACTGCAAGCAATAAGATATTACTACTGAGGAAAAAATGATAAAGGATGTACAAAAATTGGCTGTTCAATACTATTCATAATCACTGTCCTATATTCGAGTTTCCATAACAGTTTATCGAATCGTAATGTTACACTAGCCGCGAGAACGCAATCTAAATCACAAACAGGATCAAGTTTAGTACTGATAGTCAAAATATTCCAATGTCCTGGTGCACAAAGTTGTTTAGTTCTTTTTTTATAGCTTTTTTGATAAGGATTGTTTTATTTTCTAGTGTTGCCCAAAAGTTCAAGTATAACAGCATTGAAAAATTCACCTTTTCCAAATTGATTTTCATGCAGATCGACTAATCTCGCTGAAATCCGACGGTATCATTCTTAAATTACAAAATATTTAGGTCACCTGAGGTTCAGAACAAACTTTTACTTCAGAGATCTGAGGTTTGGTTCCCCTGATGTGTTTGAACATTTTCAAGAAAATAGATTATGGTTGGGATAGTGATAATTGAGGGGTATTTTCCAGAAACAGAGTTATTGATGGAAATGCTTCATTTTTACCATTTCGAATTTCTTTTTTGCTTACAATAGCAAAGTTCCATCTGAAAGTGATTCTAGCATAGCTAAAAGCAAAAGGCTCAAGATTATGCGTGTGTAGGGGGCTACCAAATCGAAAAAACCAGAACAATGATAGTCTAAGCAATCACAATCCACCAGAAGAAAACAATTACCTATATATAAAGAAACACCAGTGTTTACGATTGCTGTTAGGCAACAGGTGTTTTACGTTTCGAGTGACCCGTTGATTGTTACGTTCCTATGACCTTGCCCTGAGCAACTCGGTTGTTTAAAAACTGACACGCGTTTAAACCACTTGTTTTAATCATCACTTCTTACAAACAAATTCGATGCAGCAACTGGCCGCTGTTTTTGATGGATTGGCACCGATCGATCACAATTCCATCTGAAGCAGTATGTGTTTGTGCACTAATTGGATAAACTTTTTTCAATCAGGAAACCGTCCACACTCCACGCACATTGGAGTTGTGTTCAATAAGATGACTAATAGTGTCAATTATATAATTTCCGCTAACTAAACCATATTCATTAAACATTGTGTCAAATGAAAGTTCTCTTCAATATAATATGATACAATATCATTCCGTCAAACGCTATCACAGTGAAATGAACGTGGATACGATGAAGAAGAAATATGTTCACGGACTTAGAATTAACGTTTGCCAATCGAGTGATTGAGAAACACCTACAGTTTCAAGCAAGTGCGAACAAGATATGCCATATAAGAATGAAGAATTCAACAGAAGAACTAGTAACCCCGATTAGACGAGAAACGAACAATGGGCAAACACACAACAATAAACAGAATGCTTAATATAAGGCGTACAGTGTGTGTGAACGATTCAGATAGTAGATAAAAGGGCTGAGACAGAGAAACGTTCTGCAAATGCGTTAGTGTGAGAATGGAATACCAAACAAGACGTTCGAAGGTAAAGCAGCTTGACGTTGAATGAGAATGTGTAGGAATAAATGAGTAAGTGTCAAATATGGTCAGGAAGAGCTTCAGTGTGCCAGTTATACAGAATTTCTGCCACACAGTTATTCAATGCAACATAAACATATATTATATACATATACTTCCTCGAAGTACAATCATTCAGCGCTGTATGAAAACCGCAAGCTGTAAGCGAAGGTCACTTGATAGTATACCTATTTTCAAAAGGTAATCCTGATGAGCATATAAAATGCATCCAGATATTGAGAACAGCCTTGGTGAGACCCTTGTGTAAGGCATCAGCGCATGTCTACTTGGACGACTCTGGAAAATGTAAAGTTGCCATATTCACCGTGCCACATTTACATTGATCGGTTACGATGGAGTTAAAGTGTCTCTCATCCCAAAAAGAAGCATTTCTGCTTTCCCTGAATGATATTTCCTGCTGCGGACAACATTACATGAAGATACAGGGAAGCCCATTTACTTGCTATAGGTCATGGATGCTCTTACAGTCCGTCAATCCAGTGTCTTGACGTATCTAACTGAAGCATGTTGATAAGTATATTACTAATGAGTGTTTTGGCAGATTTGATGATTTAGATAAGACCCAAGTGTGACAAATCCTGGCTTCGACTGGATTCAAACAAGCAACAGAAACAGCATGCTCAAAAACGTCCAGCGTTCTAACAGCTGAGTTATGAAGCTTAACCAGGAGCTTGGAAATTTCACACGCGGACTCTGTTACCCACTCGTAACACTGTTTCGTACGGAATCCACCGAACTACTTAATAGTAATACAATTTCTGTGTTCAACAGTGGTGTTGGTGGATTCCAGTGTGAGTTGTTCGAAAAATGTTGCCAGGGTAGTCGATCCCCTGGATTATTTGGTGGATACCATGAGACAGTGAGACGGGTGGGTAACAGAGTTCAAATGTGAAATTTCCGAGTCACATCTAACTATTGACAACTTACAATTGCAGTTTTACACTTGACCAGCCAGGGCAGACCCATCAACCGATCTATCGTAGCAATTACCACACATAGCTGGCCTGAAATGACACCTGACGGATTACTGCTCGACTTCATTTCGAAATGGAATATTAAGACTCAAAGAAGCTTGAACGGAAGCTATACAATGTGTATCCGTTAAGTGTGCTTTCGAGAAAAGAATATGGAGAAAGAAATGGCGGCCGACAACTGACGGTTATACATTGGGTAGAAGTGTATCTTTCTAAACAGTGTATTGTGAAAGTATCCGAAAGCATGCGATGAATTAAAACAAGCCCGTCAAACGACACAGAGCAGTAGTGTTCTGAACCACAAGTAGTAAATATCAAACTGAACAGGAACAGGACTTTAAGAACGCTAACACAACTAAAAAGCACGCACCTCCTCCCGAATTTCTGTTTCCTCTTCAGCAAGCTGGAATAGAATGCGAACGGAGCAAAGCAAACTGTGGGTTTCTTGTTTCAGCAGGTTCGGTTTGGCTTTGACTTTAAAACCTGAGTGCGTGAGAACATAAGAAGCAGAGGGAACGTGAAGAGAGATCACGAACGAAATGCGGAACGGGATGCTGCATGAACAAACACACTGAATTGTCTGCTCATGAATTACACTCACCAGCTTCAAACAGAATATTACGTTGTTCGTCGTTGGAATTGAACATTTTGGCGAACGAATGCGATTCCAACAGACACTGGGCAAGTGTGAGTCGATGTCTAGGAGAGAGTCGAGGTGACATACCCCTGGGATCAGGTTGAAGCGGTGGAGCACCCACTCTAACGCGTGTCCCGCTAGATCCTAACCACCAGCATGCATCCGGTTTCGACCGGACTGTCTCGTCAGCATCCAAAGACTCGTCCGGGGTCCATTGTGGTTCAACTGACGAGGAACGCTTGACAGACCTGTTCCAAGAAGTGTGCCCTGTACAGAGAGAGAGAGAAGGAACAACCGTGGCAATCAATTTGTGGAAGTATATAAAAATAGGTTCCAGTTATCCGGTTCATCCAGCAATCTAAGTAACATGTAGGAATGAAAGTTAATATATTGTTCATATCTTCACACACACAATATTGACTGTCGTTGTTATGTGAACAGAATTTCACCAGTCAAATAACAACTGGGTAAATAACTTGTGGCTAGGTTGAGTGCTATCGATTAGCCTTTGACCTATGTGCAAGCCGTTTGCTATGTTATGCAAAAAATACAAGTGGACAATTTTTTAGCACGCTTCAAATGAAATACAACGAAATGCTAACATTCCATCTCGCGTCTTCTTGCTACCTTAATAAAGTCAGAAAGACTACTCAGTTCACAACGCAGCCAAGGAAAAGAGGACAGTACGATCAACTGATATAAATAACACAACCGAATCACTATATGACTGTTGTCAAAACGCGTATTTGTCTTTGAAAAAACAGTTGAAACAAGTCTAGTAACAGAAAAAAGGAGCTATTCATAAGCATAACTTGTGTGTGTGTGTGTGTGTTGTAAGTCAACGAACAGTAGACAGTGATTCACTTAAACTGGCAGATATTGACATTTTACTGGAGAAAATATCGCGCGGAAAACAAATGAACTCTAACAGCACAAAGACTGTAGTCAAACCTCGTATCCATTCGTTCTACAGTATGTTTCAGCTTGCATAAATGCTTGGGAAATAGGAAGTTTCGTACATTAAATATACACACACACATACAATCATATACACTGCTCGATATGCGGTGTCACAAACAGCTATAGAGGATATGCACAACTGAGAGTAAGCAGGTGATATGTTTACAATAATCGTCGGAATCATCCGGGCGAGGCACATGATCGCAAACACAACTTGATATAACTGGAAGACACTGAGCGACGCTCAAAAACGGCTATGGATAACCGCGTGGAAGGAAGATAGGGTTCAGGACAATCACCCAATGAACGACGTCATCGGAGTCGATTTACGTAATACGGGCAACAGCAGTCACGCACACACATAACATGAGCTAGCTCGGATCGCTTCGAAGCGAACAAAATTGGTAAAATTTGCGTTTACTTGCCTGTGGGAATGATTGACAATAGTTCTGTAGTCATGTTGTGCACGTCTAGTTGTTTGCCTTGAGTTTAGAACGGAACCGTTGCACTAGTCATGGTTACGCTTATGGGAGTAAAGTAGCTGAGTATCCGAAATCATGCTGATAAAGTCAAACTCGTTTGTGACGAGGCGAGTAAGCTTAATGATGCCACTTGTAAGCCGATCACATGTACACAAACATATCAGATATTGACCGACACCAATTGAACATATGTGGCTCGGGCAACCGTTTGCCATAACAGAGAGATAGAGGGATACGAATGGAAGAGTGAACAGTTGGCTGAGTGTAGGCATATCGCAGTAGTAAAAAAATCAACCAATGGGCACGTCAGTAACAACTCTACGAAAGAAAACGGATTAATTACTCACCGGGATTATTGATGCCACCGTCCGTGACAGCAGCAGCAGCGGCAAGTGCAGCTGAGTAGGCCGGATAGGAAGCGGCCGCGAGTGCGCGGGCCTCCTGCAAATAGTGCACATCTTCATTCCGACTATGCGAGGAGTAGAACAAAATGTGGTCCACCGTCTGAATTAATTCGTATTGCACTACACACTTGATTAACAGATCAGCGAACAAACGCGCCTGAGCCAGATAGCGTGGCACTCGGGATGAACGATCAGTCGAGTCTGGTCGTTCTGCATGCTGACCGTCCAGGGATGTGGTATCTTCTGAAGACGTTCCTGCATCCTGGAGAAATAATTAAAGACACTTGTGCTGTTGAAAGCTTGCAGTATGAAGTACAACACATGTTTATAAGGCTTCAGGAGGGCTAATGAGATCATCTGTCCGTTATTGCTCCATTAATCCAGATGATGGACAGTCTATGACGTCATACTAAACCTGACCAAACCTTTTACTGGGTTTGCAACGAAACATGTACATATTAGATCGTTTAGTCAGGGCCTCAAGAATATACACACAGAAACAAGATAGATCCAACACACGAATCTCAGAACCATCAAATGCAGTGTAAACAAAAAAAAACCTCATCGGAGAAATCATTAGAGCGCTGAAGAAAGCGATTCGTCTTAAAATTTTCACGAAAAGATGACATACTGTAGCGAAAAAGGGTCCAATAAAGCACAATCTTTATTGTCCAACTCGGTAGTTCCCACACCACACGTGCGCTTGCGATTTTAAATCACAATTCCAGTCCACAACAACCTCCG
Organism: Paragonimus heterotremus; assembly: GCA_013368495.1. Lineage (NCBI taxonomy): Eukaryota > Metazoa > Platyhelminthes > Trematoda > Plagiorchiida > Troglotrematidae > Paragonimus > Paragonimus heterotremus. The sequence goes on along the minus strand of LUCH01001237.1, from coordinate 77,416 downwards.
GTTTCCGCTCACACGTCGTGTGCACTTCTACCCGGTTTAGGTGTGTGATTTACGCCTTCTATCCGAGGTTTTACCGCACACTGTTCCTCGTCAGTTGAGCGATGGCTTGTCCGGTCGCTCGTGCTGTCCTCCGTCCATCCACTGTGGGCTTTGATCGTACTCCAC
>LUCH01001237.1:45662-69208 GCA_013368495.1 Paragonimus heterotremus | reverse complement strand
CAATAACTGAGCATAGACTGTAGATTAGAGTACAATCAACCAACTACAGCAAAGTCGTTCATTTACATCAATCACCCAGTAATACAAGAAACTGGAAAATATTGGTGTTTGGTGGACTATACGAGGTTTCATCAGCTACGCGCTAGTGAACCATTATTGTGCAAAAGTCTCTCAGTTACAGAGCAGGAGAAATGCAGACAATGTGTAACGAAAAGTCGTTCCATAAAGCAAGATATTTACTGTCTAATTCCTGTGTTCTTCCTCGCGCTTACGAACCAGTCCGCAGCGCAGCAAAGTTTTCATCTAAACATCTAGACCACTTTCACCTGGTTCTACCATGAATTTTCGAACGTTATTTCTCGCCCTTTTGGCCGATTTCGCTCAGTGTATGTCTTGTTCAGTCTCTCATGTTGTCCGTGATCCATTCGCTATGGGCGTTGACCGTATCTCACACTATTTCACTGTATCTTGGAATAATCGCGTTTACAACTTGGTCACTCATCACAATTGTATAGGTCGTTTTCAACTGACAACCAGATTAAGTTTAGCGAATGCATACTTACTAATGCTGAAAACTAGCATGATGGCACATCCTAGTTAGATACACTACAGTACGATCGCAAGTAAGGAAGGGACGATTTGAAACAATTAAGTCGTGAAATGACAGTTTGAGACACATTCTATACAAACCAGCTTGAAGGCTTAATTTACCGTCATCTTCCGAGGGGGTAAGTGAGGCCGTATCAGTCGTGCAATTCATGTCGACTAGTTCGCATGCAGGAAACTAAGGAAAATGATCCTGGATAGTAGTCTACGGTGAGGTCAAATAAGAACAAGGAACTTCAGAGGAAGAACGTTCGAAACAGCTGCTCACGAAACAAACAAACGTTAGTTCACAATTTGTCCTTATACAGAAACTGCATACAGTATACAGATAGCCAAGGCGTTAACAGCTTATCTCTTGGGTTATCTCCAGTTGTTGCCGAAAGCGATCCACCTAAACCTAGCTAAAATGGAAGTAAACTGCTGGACAGAAAACAGACAGGACTGTATGTAGACCTCAGCCAGCAAACATTCGACCGATACACTCATACAAAACGCCCAGACGGGTCAAACCCGAACCGTTTGTACGTTTCTGATCACAAACATTTAAAAGCCCTGTTCTCCAGAAGTCCGTTCGGCTCATTGACTTGAGTTAGTGCATTGAACATTTCACGTAACTTTCACTCGAAAACTGAAGTTTCAGAGTGTTTACTCATAAAAATTCCCTAAAAAGACCTGTTGATTACGTACAGCCCAATGGTTAGCTCATACTGCTGTATACAAAATCCATCAATATTGAAGTCAATGTGGTTTCTTCTAAGTATGAACTGGGTAAATTTAAATAAAGGACACCTAAAAGCAATCAGTTTTTACGTTTAAACTATATGCGTTCAGTATATTTCTGTTTAGAATAGCTTTACACGACCCCATGAGCACTGATTTTACACATCTATCTGTATCACCTTTACTGTGTCTCCCGCGGATAGTTTATTGCATTTTAACAGTAAATATACGTATTCTGGGTAATTAGTTTGTATATATTCTTGCCACGGCCGGGATTAGAACTCCAACCACGCTTCCATAGTGAGTGATGTTCAATCTACATGAAGACCAAAATCCCCTACTAGTCATCAGTAATTAGTTTGTATTGTGAAGTAAGATTTTTAAAAAGCTATCCAACGCATTAAATCAGGATGTGAGTTTTAGAAACCTCAGCTTTTGCTTGATTTTTTTTACGTTTTCATACAAGGAAAAAAAGAATACAGAAGATTGAGACAACAAAGCAAGATTGAAGCTCTTGTGTAATCAACCACCAACCACTATTTAAAACCTAAGCTAACAAATTGTTTAATTCCGATATATTTTCAAGATACCGACGTTTTAATGATTCATATCCACCCAAATAACACGACATATTCCAGTAGACGTCCACTTTGAATGTGGCTATCTGATCAACAGTAACTAGCTTTCGAGTGTCAGCTATAAAAATTGACCGTCATCAGTTTTCATCGTCTAGAAAACTTGTACATTCAGGTCTTTATCCCAAATATCTTAATGTAGGGTTGGTGCATAAATATGCATGTCCTATAAGTGACCGCAACAAATATGCTTTTTCCCCAGAGATGACATGAATAAATGTCGTCCTAAGAATGCCAAGTAGTGCACTTTTTATTAGTTATGCTCTTAATCAAGTGTGTCAAGGACAATGGAATGTGGACTTGTGACCAACAGTTGAATGCCAGAATAATCATCGTCAGGATGATTATCTTTTTGGAGGAAATGGTTGAAAAGATGACAGTAGACAACCTTAAAGTACTGTTCTGTTAAGCAGGCAAACATACAAAGCTCACGTCAGTAGACGGGTCCGCTTTCTGAAAATGGTCTGTTCAGATCAGAAAAACTATAACTATCTTATGAAACTTGTTTACCAACATAAAATCATACTAAAGAACAAAAAATACAAATAAATTTGTTGTTTTTTTTTAATAAAAAAAACGTGAATTATCTGAAATGATACAGTTTGCTTCCCTACTTTATATACGAATGCGACAGAAATAGGAGGAATTCCGTGGCCAACAACTTAAGTAGTATTGGTATAGTTACTGATGAGTGGTTGGGGATTTGATCAACTTCAAGTAGGACATCGCCCATATTGGATCACTAATAGACTTTCCAGCCAGCCTCTCCTATCAGTCAACATTGTACAGAAGACATACCTCAAGTTGAATATAGGCGAAAATTCAGATTTCTGTTAGAATTTCAGAATGAACTAACGTGCTGAACTAGCACTTGTCTAGCATGAGTAGAGCAATTTTTATTGTTGCTTTGGGAGTCTTGGTAAACATCGATTGTGGTAATGTATGCCGTTTGCTCTTTCAACCACTATTCTCACTCGTCCTTATGTTTTTATTTCAGTCAATTACAAGACTTCGAAAGAGTCATCACTAGGTCTGTAGTTGAGGTGAATTTTCTTCCGGTAATTACTTTTGGATCGAACAGATGACAGTGTGATCTAGCAGGATCATTTATTTCAAATCGTCAGTCAGTAATTCACACAGTGACTGAAATGTAAACGACTCATCAGTTCTCCCTTGCTTGTCCCGATTGATCGGCAATTGTTCTGGTGTTTGTCAGTCATCATAACGAACTGGATGGAAGTGCGCTGAACGGAATGATGGTCACTTGTACGGGTGAGTACGAAATGTTGATCGGATGGATGATCCATACTCATCAAGAGACACGTAAAAGATGGTCACCGCCCGGTCAATAAACAAAAAGCTTTATTCATGCTAAGGGAGTGTACATATCAAAAGTGCAAAACGAGTGAGGAAAACGCAATGTGCATAAAGAAGTGCCAGTCAGATCCGTGTGGGCTGAGCACAGCAAACCAACTTGTCAAAGTCCTTGTTCAAGAGTGCATGCTAGATGTTTGGATAATGACAACTGAATAGAACCCGATCGATTAAAGAGTGTGCGTCATGATGAATCTATATGCTCGTCACACCGGGTCCTGTTACCAATAGAAAAATGAGTAACGGTAATTAGATTGCACCCATCTAAGTCAACTAGGTGTGGACGAGTCACACATCACCCACCCTAATCAGCCCCATCACAGTCGACATTCACAAAGTCAGTGGCCGGAAAAATCAAACCCTGATTCGGACTGTTGTGACACGATGAACCATTGAGAAAAAAAGAGGAACCCGATTACACCGTGGTTTCATGGCATGGAAAGTTAAACATTTACAAACTAGACAACAGCCGACGAGATTGCAATCAAGCAACCGAATATTGCGTTATCTGCTTGGAAAAGGCATGTCCAGTCAGAACATTGGTCGAGTTCAAACTGCAGTATTATCATTGGCAGTGGCGTAACGACAGTGTGAGACTGAGTGACATCTAACCAGCTTATGAACAAAGCGACTACTACCGGCCAACTAGCAGATGTTTTATTTGTTAATAAAATCAATAGCTGTCTACAAGCCCACCAACAACAACGCTGCCAAACTTGTCACCATTTTTTCTCATATGGATTCTACGTGACCTCCGATAGATTAATGTTTGATAGACTAACATACGGATCCGTGCAGAGTTACCGCTCAGAGAGCACACGAACAATGTCCTCTTGAGAGAGATTCACGAGTGAAAAATGTAACTACCAAAAATTAGCTGCTTGGAAGTAAGGAAAAAGAGAAACAAACTGAGACCACGTATATATATATATAATTTGAATTTGTAAGTACGGGGGTACAAGAAGTGGATTGATGAGATTTATTGCGTAAGCATAGCATTGAATAGGTGGAACATGTAGGTTGATTACAACATACACGGCTTGATTTGCTTTATACCGGAGTCTCGACAGCATACGTGTTGAAATTGTCAATGGTGAATAAAACACGTTCGTACTGGTTTCAGCTATGCAGTTTTGGTTTAGCAGTCAATAGGTGGTCAAGCCTTATCGATTGGCTACGCTATCACACGAATAAGAGAACGCACACACACACACACAACCAAAGCTCGCATGACAAAAAGGTGGCCTAAGCAACTGGTCTCAGTTGAAGAATCCAACACCTACCATCTACAGTCAATTGGAGCTTATGGCTTACAGAGCCAACCTCAAGAGTAACAAATCGCAATCAGTGTAATTAACAGGAGAGAGGGTAGACATTTATGGCACCAAAGCAAACGTCCTGTTAACCAGCTCTAAGTTTGTCATAAACAGTAGGTTGAATACAATCACCGGTAAAAGTTGAAACAAGTAAACGGAAGCCGATCGAGCCGGGAACCAAAGACAAACAGAAACCACACTAACAGGAGAAATAAAATAAACCATGCACACCAATCCAGAATGAGGCCGATGACAGTTTTGCACTCAGTCAAGGCAAAGTTCTATGTATGAGCTCGAAAATAAAATATTTGATATGAAAGTCATCACACGTTTATCTCTAGATAAATGAAAAACGAAGTTACAAAGGCCAGGAGAAAAAACCGCAAGATTTTGAAGTTAGTGATAAACCAACAAAGGCTCACAACCTTACAGGTACAGTCATGTATGTTGTAAATTAATGTAGATCTCAAGTAGCTGAACAATAGTTGCCTGAGGTCAGATAAACTCTGAACATGTAACACCGGATGTAACCTCAACATCAACATCATCATAACAGCCATGAGCCTGACCAAAAGGTACTGTGGCTCGGGCCGACGCTCACCTCACCAGTGATGTAGAATATCCTAGAAGAAAACGTTACTAAGAAGGTTGAACATTATTAGAGGAAGACTAAGCGGAAGAACTAGAAATGGTATGGATACAGGTACGCCATTGACTGCGACACATCGCCATCTCGGATAGCGTCTCTAACCATCAGTTTGAGTGATCACGAGGAACCCATCCAGGTAGGCGACACCTACCCACTCTGTTCAATGGGGCGGTCAGGGTCTTCATATTTCGTGACCACGTTGTTGCTTGACCACCATGCGGTTTCACCCAATTGTTGGTGGCCTCAGCATGTAATGCCCGGTGCGGTAAACGATCAGATGACATACGAAGTACGTGACTCAACCATCGCAAGCTGTGTACCGTGATTAGTTGATCAATTGACCGCCCATCCGGAACATTCCGGAATACGCGTCGGCGAACGGCCACATTGCGCACGCGATCAGTCCACTTAATATGGGCCAGTTGGCGGAGATAAAGATAGTCAAACACAGCAAGTCTATTGATATCTTCTTTGTGAACAGGCCACGTTCCCGAACCATAAAGCAAAATGGAGCGCACATAGGCATTATATATCCTTCCTTTCAGTGACAACAGGACGTCGTTTCGACAGCTTTCCAACAAAACAGCCACAAACTTTCAGGTATTCATGAACAGAGTACGAGGGTTCGGTAACCTCTTGCCACAGTGGTGGGTGGACAGCAACAGCTATACTCAGAACACAGTTAGTGAAAGCGAAATGGGTGGATTACCGTACAAAGTGTGGTCAGGATGTGTCCTCCAAAACCACCAATTAGTTTCGACGTTAAAATGGTCGAATACTTAAAACAAAGTTTGATTCTGTAGTGAAGTCGACATTTTGAGAACATCGAAGGGAAGTTTTTCATATTAGTTTTAATGAGAAATTCTTCAGAAAGTCATGAAATGACCATAAGGCTAACTCATGCAATGGTACCAGCTGGATGACGTGAAGACTGAACAGAGGTTCACCACGAAACTTGAAAGCATACGACTCTTTAGTATTTTAGAGATAAGTTACCAATTGTTATTTCAAAGATTTATAACAGCAGAGATTCATGTTTAGCAGCAGGGCCGAGGTGTTTGAAACCACCGTGCGGATATGAACGCTAATATGAATTGTGCACCTCTATTTGTGGTGACCACTAAATTTACCTCCATAGTGATTGACCGATATTAGGGAAATGTACAGTTCAATACATTTCACTGGTAATACCTAACACGAATGTAACAAATAACTAATGAGGAAAACCATGTACCCTAGTCAGTAGGAAATTCCAACAGTCGGCTGGGGATAAAAGGTCTAGGGAGCCCGAATCATCGTGTGAGAAAAAGGAATTTATGGTCGAACATTGGTCAGATATGAAGCAGTATGGCTGTGGACCTTGGAATGTTTACAAGTTCACAAGTTAACTATATTTGTAGGGCGAGAAGCTACCACGCATGAAAAAATGATTTTGAGCTTGCTCAAATGAATCCTCAATTCGAAATGCCGTCCTCCTTGTCAGTGATGAACAAAATTTTGGAAGAAACGTTTCGCAGAAAAAAAAGGACTCGGTGATAGTATCAATGCGAGCACGCGATCGAGTGAAACGTACTGTTATGTCGGATATCGTTCCCAGTTAACGATTTGAGTGGTTGTGAAACGTCCAACATGGCAGGTGACACCTGTAGAAAGTATTCTAACGAGAAATCTGGGTCTCTCTAGTCTACAAGAAGATAGTTACCTGCTCACTTGTTGATTATGTTCTTCGGTTAGTAGTCTCACTGAACAGTGTTCGCTGCAGTGAACGTTCAGTTGGCATAGAGAAAATGTGAACCAGTCATCACCAACTGAGTTTACTTCTATTATTCGACCAACAAGTCGTACTTCGAAAATAAACGCCGTGTTGTTCACTCGATCAGTCCGCTTGATGCGTGCTAACCGAGGAAGGGTAATGACAACCAAGTCTTTATGATAAACAAGAGAAACTCCCAAATTATTCCATAAAGCTAACTGCACACAGGCATTATGTAATCTTCTTCTAACGACAACCATACCTTCTGTTCGCATCAAAAATGGTCGAAGTTGACGAAGGTAATGTCTACCCCCCACAGGTAAGCTCGATGATACTTCAAAGTAAGCTCGTGAGTTATCCAGACAGGTGAAACGGTGCACGGTGGGTCAATTATACAGTTTATACACAAAAAGAATATCCTATCCGAGAACTACAAATCACCTCCAAATCAAAGGTTTGCATGCAATCAAACTGACATTATTTATACCCCCCAATACTGCACTCACCTAATAGAATAGGGCTCAAAACGTCGTAGAATTGCGTGAACACATCAACCACTGAGAATAACGTGTGGTTGCATGTAGTGTTCATCCATTCTGTCTGTTCCATAGCCGACCAGTTGGCAGCAGCTGATGCAGCATCGGTATGTCCAAACGCGTGATTGGACGGTACGTCAGACAGCGATGGACCCCGTAAGTGTTGGAACACGCGGAAGATAATGGTGAACGTCTCGCGCCACCACACAGGTTTGAATTGGCCACCATATGTTTTCAAAATATCGAAAAACACGGTAAGACCGCGTGTACGTACATCAAGCTTGCAGCTGTTGATCGGAGGTAATAAACACAGGCGGAAAATAAAGACAGATCATAAATGCAACCTGATCCTTTCAAAGTTGGTTGCCGACCCACACAAGTTAATTGGATGCTGGCCAACCAATCAAATTACTCGGAACAAGAAAAAAAGGTCACTCGTAAGTCAGTAAACATAAGTAGTTTGCACAATAAGGTGTAATAAAACCATTTTCTGTATTTGTTATTACAGAAGCATCCCACTAAAAAATGGTGGCCCGAGCGTTCGGATCTTATGGAAATCATACGCATCGAAAACAGTACAACGTAGGTGGGAACGGTATTTTGTACAACGTGGTGGTGGATGCATGGTTTCACTACGATAGTGTAATATCATCCGGAAATGAGAAATATCGTTTAGGTAAACACACTGAACGTTCAAACAGAAGTTGGCAAACAACGTCATATTGTATAAAGGATCTCACCAGTAAAGTATGCCGATCTGTCGCCGGTTTGACTGCTTAAATTGGATGACACCGATGGGCGACAGATATATGTTCACTCAACCTTACCAACGCAGTGAGCACAACTAACCATACATTTAAGATAGTAACGAGACTGGATGCTGTCAATATTGAATTAAAAACCGAAATAGACATACACTATCCATACAGATACACAACAGCAGAGACGTAGTTTATGACAATGGAAATAATAATGATCCCAATAATGAATCCGCCTCCACAACTGTTGCCATTTTGATACATGCTGGTTTTGATTGCCCGGACCAAACAGCGACAGCCTGGAGTTGCAGCCAGTTCCTAGATCTTCAGAGATACACAATATTACACATTTACGATATTCACTAATAGATGAAGACACACTAAGGCGTTCCGCGCTAGTATAGCGCGCCTGATGCTTACAAGGCAATGTGGGGTTGTCCTGCAAAATGTGTTAATCGTGAGATACTATTTCTCGAAAAAAGGTCAATTGAACAGTAGCTGAAAGAAGCCTACGACCATAATTTGTATGCTACTCACATACAAGAGTGTTTGAGTAAGAATGTCGCTTAGCGAACTCCACAGGAGTCACCACATATTAACTAAGTCTCGTCCATTACTTGATGATCTGAATGCCATACAATAAGCTGACAAAACATACTTGTTGGCTACTGTTTTGATGAAGCACCACAGACATTGCTCATGTCTCTGTTCCAAGTGCCAGACTGATGAGGTCTAATACCTCACGTTGCAGTAAACAAATTTTACGTGTAGACACAATTAGACTTTGAGCACAGTAATATACTAACAACAGAGAAAGAAGGCTGAAATCAAACAAGAAAATACGAGGGGAAAAAATGAGGAAAAATATTGAACAAAACATCAGTAAGGTTGATGGTGTGAACTCATGCAGAAAAGCATTACTCATCGAATACTGTCCTATTCTGTTAAATGTTTTTTTATCACACAGGGTAATTCGGCTAAAAATCATAATTGAAAACAACCAAGTTTCATATATAGGGAGAGTGAGACAAGAACGTCGTCGATCGATTAACTGACTTCGTAAGACGAGAGACATTTTTGGAATACTTAGAGGAAGTGCGCTCAAAACAATTATAGGAACAGTGTCATTCTATGAATGTGAAACGTGATCGTTCAGGGTGGAGAACGCATATCATTTTCAGACAGTTGATCGGAAATATGTGATCACAATCGCACACATATCGAGCAGCATGAACGCATAAGAAACGAAGAGGTTAGGAAACAAACACTTAGCAACGAGGGTTACTGTTAAGGATACTAACACATCGGTGGCCACGTCGGGCGTCTTTTGCCCAGACTGCGGTCAACTGGCACATGCTATGTAATAAATAAACGAGGGATCAGTCCTGAAATGTGAAGACAGGTGCTGGTAAGCTAACGGTAAGAGTAAGTCTCCCAAATGAGGTTCCATACGACACAGAGAACCGGCGGTTAGGGACAGGAAGTTCACTGACATCAATTTTGTCGTTTGACACAGGTGTCTGCGAAAAAAAGTCTAGTTGATGAAGCGGAACGATGTCTCGTAGACACCTCCTAACTTCACAAAAATCTGTTGCGCACTGTGTAAGGTACAGAGTGCTTTGAGTTTAGACATAGGGTTTTCAGCTGACAAATGCCTTCTGCCGTATTTTTTATTCTAACACTAAGGACTGCTGTTTTTCGCACGACTGTGTGACAGATAAGCATCAATGATATACTGCTGTGAAAGACGATGACATATCTGTACAGCCCGAAAAGTAACCAACAGTTTGCTTCGGAGATGCTCAGTCTATGGTACTACTGAGTATATGAAAAATAATTGATCATAGTCCTTTGCTGACCTCCACACGATGAGCTCATTCGCTTCCGAAATCAGAGAACACTTGTGCACATACGTCACCACAAGTGGATAGCACTGCATCATTTGTGGTTCCACTCACATACACTTTGCATCTTGTGTAAACCCGAAGTGATGAGATTGACAGGAGTGAAAGTGAAGAACTATGTAGTTCAGCCGGTCGATGCTCATTAGCTGGATGATATAAAAAGAAGATCCAAATGACAACTTCTAAATTAGAAAGACATGAAAAATATAAGATAACATTTTCAACATAAGAGTATTAATGCTCTGTGAAATGTTGACTCTTAAAATCAATTACATGTTCATATGTGATAAGAATGCACGAAATGTTACTCCGGAGAACATCACATCATTTCTGCTTTCCATACGTTTAGGGGAAAACAAACAAATTCAAATCTGGACTGTGAATCAAGCAGAGCATTCAGCCTACAGCATACCAACGAAACTGAAGAAAAGAAATAACAGGAAGGCCCCTAAGACTCCAGTTTCTGAAAAGAAGAGCTCACAGATTACTACACGACAGGCGCCGTTGGTTGATGTGAATGAATAAATGTCGAATTAATCTACTTGTATGCAAAGCACGTAGGTGGACACAATGATCATACTTTCTAGCTAAAAAGCACTAGATTGTTCCAGGTGCAACAGTGTGCATCTCGTTAATTAACTAGCCAAAGAGCGAGCATCCAAAGATGACGAGACACAAAGTAACAAGCAGGTTTTGAGGAAACTCACAACACAACGATGAAGTCAAAAATAGCAAGACACTTCGGCTGGAAACGTTATCCACACGGAACTGACCTATTGATCACGCGGAACAATTCACACAATACCGGCATCCAACCCTTGAGCCAAACGTGATCTTCATCGGATAGTGTCACAAGTGTGCCTGCATTACTCCGACGAGGATATGTGACTGAAGAATCCGATAAATCAGACTGTTTAACCGGTTCTTGATCTCGCAAGTTGCCCGCGGAAACAGTCAGGGATACTGGAGTACTGGAATCCGCAACAAACATTGATCCGTGGTCAGATACCAACTGAGCGCAAATGCGAATGAGTCGTATACTCTCCATAGCCATGTCAGGAAAATGCAAATTACAGGCAAAGTCGGCCAACAGTTTGATCAATGGCTGAAGAAAAGCAACGAATACAACATTGGGTTGAATATCGTCTTACTCCGTTCGATTCTCAAATACATATATAAGTACACATTTGCGATATTAAGAGGGGGTGCTGGTTACCCTTTGAACTTGATATGTTGAACAATGAAACTGTCGTGCGCTTCAATAACAAAATGTACGTACTAAGAATTAACGTAACTTACAAACAGTATACGAACGGATTTCCAACCAAAGAAGCAAGAATAAAACGAGGTTATGAGCTAACTGCAACATTCTATGTGACATTCGTCAAGAGCATTGTATAGCGTGCACAGAATGGCAAAATTTAAAAAAGGTTACATTCAAATTCAAGGGAGATTTGACTAACCCTGTCATGTTTCATTTCAGTATCCACAACGTAGATTTAACCTTCCCACTTATCTCGGTCCGGGGGAACCATGTACGTTGCATAGTACAACGTGGGAAATCATGACAGAATTTTCCGCTTTCCTGTACTAACTTAGTAGATGTTTAACTTAAAGCTCATACAAAAACATGCATACAACAAAACAGTGTTTAATGTAGACCTTTTTTAGAAGTGAAACAAGATTGAATCAACAATAATCATGTGAGGTAGAAACAGATGTGTGTAAGATCAGTCAGGGTTACCGGATTTCGACCTGTTCAGCAGAACTCTGCAACCATATCAGACGACTCCGTGAGTAATATTCACTATTGGTTTCTATCCAACATGTCATTATTATGACCTCAGGTATGCCGCGCCGAATGCAGCTCTCAAAACAACAAAAGAGAAATATATTGGAGAAGATTGCCAGGCATTTGAACAAATCTAAAACAGTTGTCAATAAATATTTGGCGGATCTCGCCTCGCAGTGAGCAATCAAACGATCAGGTATACGATGGCTTCGTTTAAACAAGACAAAAGAAGATTCGTTCGTTCAGCTTCTAGTGCACCATGAAGTGATTTTTTCACCGGAAATGCCATAGAAACCGTGACTGCTGTGCGATTAATGAAACAAGCATTCGATAATGTATCTTGACGAACTTATCAGAAGTTGATCGTGAACATAAACCTACAATATTTATTCCAGTGGAAAAAAGCACAAATTCGTCCGGAGTGATTATCGGAATGACGTTATTGCCAGTGACAAGATGTAGAACTTCGGAAGTTCTGAAAACTCGTGATTTTGGCAGCATAGCCTATGGCAAAAAAAATACTTAACCCCGAAAATATGACAGCTGCGAGTTGATGCTTTGGGGGAAACATTTGAGTTGCAGTTCTACATCTGGATATCGGTTAATCGGTGTAACGGCCGCATGTTCCAGTTTCGTTCACCTTGAAAGCTTATGTCCAAGTGTGGACAGTCTGACGGTCCTTGCACACCAAGCAAAATGCCTTGCAATGTGACCTTACAGGTACAACCTTTGACAAACCAACCTGGAAGGCATCCAGAACTACATTCAAATGATGCACCAACACTTCATTGACGGTGAAATTGCACGTCTCAAATGCCATGTCCACAATCGCTTCATCCGCTACCGAGGCGACCCGGTGGAATACAGCAAATATATTAGTCCATCCGGAACGAATATTCATGTACTGTGAGTGGACCAGATGTGAGATGCATCGAATGACCATGTCCTGGATTTTACGGGTGAGGTTCTGACCGTTATCCAAAATACTCACAAACGGTCTTCGGTGATAGCGAATGAATAAGTGGGGTGCGAGAGAAAGAGAGAGAAAATGATACATAAAAATTAACTAACTGTTTCCAACGACGTAGCTCACAGGTACGATTCGCTAACTCTTAACATTACAACAGGCTGCTTTAACTATGGTTGACCCCACATTAGGAGAAAAAAAACCAGGAGACAATGCTGGAAACAGAATATAGCAAAAGCTAGCGGAAAACATTCTTACTTAAAAAGCAAACAGAGAAAAACGCGGGCATGCGAACTAAATAAATCTGGGAAATATCGGTCATCACGGATTTATCATCCTGGCAACCTGAGTCGTCCAGTTATGCTTGAACCACTGGCAAGCGCAGTCAGGATCGGATTGTTCTTAGGCCATTTTAGTAGACTTTTAAAATTACATCAGTTGAGGGATTACGTTGTACACGGTATAATGATCTATGATAAGAAACATTGATTTCAAAGAGATTCACATAAGTAACCAACATGTCTGATGCCACAGAGCAAAGCCGCTGATGGAAGTAAACCAGCGGATTTTATGTTTCTGTATTTTTCTCCAAGCTTTCGATAGATTCAAAAATACAATTTTGTGTACGAAACAGTAAGATGTAGACAGTGCCGTACTTGTTTGATTCACGAATTGTCCGAAAGATCGATATCTTAATACAGTCTTATGACGTACCCCTGACTGGCATTAGGTAACTTGCAGTGTACCTCGGGGTTCTCTCCTAGGCCAGTTGTCTGTGCTTAAAAGATTACATCTGATATGTTCCGTGGTGGTATTATAAATGGACAATAAGATGTGGTGATTGGCGAAAAGTGCTACTGAAGAGGAAATGAATCAAAGTGGTCTTAACAAGTTACATCGTTGGAGCATAACGCAATGGTTTCCATTCAACTCATAAATATGGAAAGCAATGCACATTGGAAACTATTCTCCGACAGAGTACTTTTAAGAGGCGATTCATTAGCTATCATCGTCCGCGAACCAGACCAGGGAGCGATCGTTCCAGAAGATCACAGTCTATCTCCCAACTGTGTTTTGATGACCTGTGGGATGGTAACCTGGTTCTTCGGATCATCAAATCACAAGGCTTGTCAACAATATCTTATGAAAGACATTTATTCGAGCATGGAAGTGTAACAGAGGGCAACAGAGAGCGTTCCATCGCTTCGTTCAGTTTATTGCGTAGAACGATAGTTGAAAGTAGGCGAGATGTGCACGAACCGTCGACACGTCAAAGGCGACCTCATCGTGACCAACAGAATCCGACACAATCCGTCGCAAATTCTGTTAAATAAGCTTGTGTTTAGTCTGAATAATTACCTCTAAGGTCACTCGCCGAAACTTTAACACCAAATGAGTCACCTAAAATACAAACAGTAGTCTTTCAGTGTAACAGTATGTCCAAGCTGGAACACCATGTCTGAACCTGTCGCGATAACGTCATCACAATGACGTTAACCGAAGGGTGGAAACATAAATTTGTGAGGCTACTCCGAATCTCTAATCGGCGTGACCATCTGTGCGATCCCTGAGGTCAGTGCTACCAAGACACTACCTGTGAAATTACGCTTATTTCACGCTCGATTACTCCATGTGGGTTATATCTATCCTTCCATATTCAGGTTTGACCCCACCTTGTTATAATCCATGTTACGATCGGAAAGAAGACATCTCTTCCGTTTTTTTAATCTGTGCTTTTTAATTAGTGTTCAATACGGTCGAATGTACACACGCGTTACAAACTTCCATTAACCCATCAAGTTTTAATGCATCTATTGCTCGTATTTGGAGAGAATGCACCATATAACAAAACCAACCAAAAGAAGTGAATGTATGTATCGTGTGAATTCGTGTCCTGATCTATACTGCTACTTTGACGTGGTGATCGGGCTGGTGCACTGCATCGTTTCGGGGCGCTATGCCTACTTGGACTTCGGTCCTTCCAGGTGCAACCTTGTCAGATAGGCCAAAGGGAAGCAGTCAGACGAAAAGTAGACTCACTCTTGAGGTTGTATGTCGCACTAGTGATTGCGTAGGAGTGATTAATCAGTGATGCACGATCCTACGAACATAGGGCAGAACCATTTTTATAGTTGTGGTACTGTTGTTTTCCGCATCAGGAAGAGGGTTAGAAAAAGTAACCTCAAACAAAAAGCACTCCGACCGCCCAACGGTTGAACGTGACCACCAGCGTATTATCCAACATGGTCGAAAAACATTTATCTTTCAAAAGCCTGACGTTGCTTCGGATATATCCACTGCGATCAGCAGTGGTTAGAATTAGACATTAATGTCTTATTCATTGCACCCTCGAACTAGACCAGCCCCTCAATGCCAAGTGAGTCACAATTTTGAGTCATTGGCTCCGGGTACGGCCCTTCAAGAAAACCCCATATTCTGTTATTTCGTGGGTCAGACATTTGAGTCAGAGACTCTAGATGGGGTCCCTCAAATGAATCCCCTTCCTCGACAAAGAGGACCGAGAAGTAGCAGAAATCGTCGTTCTCCCGACAATGACAATGACACTACTAAGCCAACACGACTTTCTCTTACTGCTTTTTCTTACAAGTTTTTTGCTTTTCATGTGCCTTCAGGTGATAAATGTTTTCTGAAGCCAAAACAACTGGTAAACATTGGCGCCTCCATTATCCACACTCTCTGACGAGTCGGTCAGCTAGCTGCTCTGGCAATTGTTTTCTGAAGTCTGAAGCTTGATGTGCGCCGCGTGTCAGAGACGCGAGTCTATCATTCTAGCACGGTTATCCATTTGACCTCAACGGACGGCTGTTCGGATGTCACCAAGGATGCGTTCTATGAGGTCCTCGTTGACCTTCTGAGGCAAACTAAACGCTCAGACATCATCATACTCGCGTATGATTTTAATGCTCAGCTTGGTCATCTTTCTTCGGATGAGAAGCGGCTAGGAGGTATGTTTGGTGTTTGAGCACAGCGCACTAAAAATGGTGAAAGACTGCTGCAGCTATGGGCATCCCACGGTCTCTGCATTTCGATCACCGCATTCCAACACAGGAAGAAGCACTGTGGTACATGGAGACCTCCATGTGCTTCCCAACCGTAGATACAATTGGATCATATAGCAGTCAGTTACAGGTGGCGCCACTCTGTTAAGGGCTGTCGTGCCTTTTGGAGCAACCACCTGGACTCGGACCATTCTGTTGTACGTGCCCGTTTTGTTTTCTCATTTGCCCAGAGGACCTACACTCGTAAATGCAACGTGCTTTACTGGCATTCGAACGATGAGGGTGTGAAGAACGCTTACCAAAAGGCGTTGGTGAAGAAGTTACCCAGTCCGAGTCAGAAGAAGCATCCTAACGATCACCGGGCACAAATTGCCTCAGCTTTGAAAGTATGCTGTGAACAGACATGTTCCGATGGAGCTGTTCAGTTACGACAGAACTGGATTTCCGTCACGTCGATAAACCTCATGAACAAGCCTCGCTCGATCCCGCCCGGTTCCAAATATGATGACGACCGTCGAGAACTTAAACGCAAGCTGACCAAAAGATTGCGCGAAGACCATGGGTACCACTTGATCGAACAGCCGAAATAGATGGGAAGAGCCTTTTTATCTGAGAATAGCAAAACGTTTTTACCCTGATGCGTGGTTGTACTGCTCATCGAGTCGGTGTAAACGAGACCATATGTGATAAAGATGATTCACATATCACCGACAAGTCAGGTCGATTCGGTAGGTGGACTGAACATTTGGACGATCAGTTCGGCAGACCTCAACTAGATCATGCAGATGACGGGATTTGAATGGTCGGTTATTGCGTTCTAGACGGCCCTCCATCGGAAACAGAAGTGGTCCTGGAGCTCAAGTTATTGAAGCGTAGGGAGGCTCCTGGTCCAGACCCCCTCTCTCCTTCAAGGATGGTGGAGACAGGCTGATATCACAACTGACAAAACTCCTCCAGACGATTTGAGAGACTGGAGAGGTACCTCGTGATTGGTGTCTATCAACAGTTACTCTCGTTTATAAAAAGGGGGCCCGAAGTTTATGTGACAATCACAGAGGCATCAGTTTAGTGTCTGTTGCGTCCAAGTTAATCTCTGGCCTTATCTTACGTCAGCTAATTGGACCAAATAAAGTCAGATACATGAAGAACAGACAGGAATGCGGTCCGATCGCGGGTGTGCTGATCAGAATATAATTTTGCGACGGGTCTTGGAGCACCAACACACTTATAAGAAACCGATGGTCGTAGTCTTTTTGGACGTGAAGACTACTTTCGATTTGATTGTTCCTAAAGTTCTCTAGAACTTCATTCTTCGCCAGAACGTTTCAGGGAAACACGTGAATCTGTATGCTTATTCCACAAGCAGGGTGAGGGTTTATGGATAGCTGTCTCGAGCGTTCCTGATTTCTAGTGGTGTTCATCAAGGGTGTTCGGTCTCCTCCTTCTTAATCAAGCTTGTCATGAACACGACATTCTGGATGGTACGTTTGAGGAGTCAAATGAGAGTGGTGTATAGCTTCTTCCTGGTGCGAGATTGACCGATCTGGAGTACGAGTATGATAATGTCTTACATCACCCCTATGCCGAAGACATGCAGACCATGATGGACAAGGTGAGCGACCGGGCCGGTTTGTATGAGATGTACTTCACATCCTCAAGGTGTAAAGTGCTGCTTCAAGACTGGGTTATTTTTACTCATACCTCATTTAATGCAGACAATGCGGCCGAGACTGTGGACAGTTTCACATACTTGGGTAGCATTATCTCGTCAGCTCGTAATACTGCTGACGAGATATCAATGAGGATAGCAAAGGCACGAGTTGTATTTGCCAGCCTGCGCGATCTGTGATGTTGAAAAGACGTTCGGTTGTCGCCGAATGGAAGAGTATTTAATGCTTGTGTACGTTCTGTTTTGCTGTATGGCTCGGAAACGTAGCCTGTCCACAAGGATGATGTCAACAGGCTTGCTGTGTTCGGCAACCGCTGTTCCCGCCAATAAGCCCAAAGTAAGTGGATTGATCGCGTGAACAGTACGTCCGTTAACGGGTATGTATTCCGGAACACTCGTGATGCGCGATCAAGTTTCACAGCCGCCGATATTTGGGTCATGTACTCCGCATCCCAGCTGAGCCTTTACCGTACCGGATATTACATACTGGGATCACCAACAGTTGTGTAAAACCACATGGTGGTCAAGCAACAACGTAATCACGAAATATGAAGACCCTGATTGTTTAATTGAGCAATGTGGTTAGATGTCACCTGTCTGGATGAGGTCCTCGTGATCACCCAAATCGCTGGTTGGAAAGGTTATCCGAGATGGCGGTGTGTCGCAGTCAATGGCGTGCCAGCATCTAGACAACTTCTAGTTCTGCCGTTTAGTTTTCTTTTATTGATTTTCAATCTTCTCAATAGCGTTTTCTTCTAGAATATTCCACGCCAATGTTGAGGTGAGCGGCGGCTCGAACCACAGCATCTTCTGGTTAGGCTACTATGATGATGATGACGACAATGTGTTTGTGTCTGTCACAAATTTAGTTTGATAGCTACCTAGGGTATAGTGCACCTTTAAAAGTGACCTAACATCCGACGACGCTAAACTGACCGATCGTGATATCAGGTTCAGATCAAAAGCACGCTACTGCGACTAATTTCATTCGTGTTTGGAGGACCAGATAAAGAAAGTAGCCGAAAACATAGCAAAAACAACACCCTACGTGTTAGATGTAGCCGAACTTATCCGTTTGCCATCGCCTAAGAAGGTTGGATGAGTTCAAGCTAAGTTTTCAGTATATAAACCACTAGAGGTTTCCCGTTATATGACGCACTGAAATGGCAGACTACTAAGGTCCAGTGAGTAGTATGTAGTGGCTAGCATACGGAAATCGATTATTACTCCCCCGGTTTACACTAGGCTATATCGCCACCGACGTTGTACATGGAAGCGCACAGATGGTTTTTAAGAAGCGTAATACCGATTCAATAGGATAGTGGGTTTATACATCGTGGTCCTATTATATACAGTACGAGACATCTGCAATAAACCAATCCTCAATGCGACCAGGCCTTTGACAATACGCGGGGATTAAACAGTGCTGCTAGGCTGCCCGGAGCCAAACAGCGGGCCACTTTTGGTAATCGAATTCCAAACCTGAGAATTTGTGTGACTGGTAGATAGCGTCGTTACCACCGAGCTATCTCGGCCAACACCAGACGAGTGAAGTAGATCTGATCACAGAAACGAGTCACCAATCCATTCCCGACAGTTACAGCAGGCTGTTGGAAGTATCATCATCGTATGTGAACCTACTTACTTACGATGACTCGTCAGTCCACGGCGGTTAGTTGACTAGTAACCTTAATGCCTGGTTTGATATTTGCCGCCCTCGGAAAAAAATCCTCATTCGAGGCAACAGACTTGCTTCTCTGTGTCTCAAGAGACGTGGTAAGCAGAAAGAAGAGGGTAGTAAAATCAAAAGGTTATTTGCAGAAGTGTACTACGAACCATATCAGAGGTAAAATGAACCTCTTAAATTCGGTGACAGTCAAATAGCACTGGGTTACAAAAGCTGTCAAGAGATCTGACAAAGCAAGAACTCTCCCACAAGAAATTCGTTCTCGACCTCAAAGAGGTTAGTCGAAACTTCAACAGGAGAACAAACAATTCTCTATATAGATTGAACAAAATCCACAGTTGCTCGCAGCTGTCGCATTCACACATCTGCCGCTTTCTAAAAGAAGCTCTACACTCCAGTTTCACTCTCATTAGAGCTCGTCAGTAGTGCATAGTCCCGGCCGTCGTAAGGATATGCGATACTGACGGGCTCTAATGAGAGCGGAACTTGAGTCTAGAGCTTTTTTCTCGAGAGGGCCCGACTGCAGTCTATGGAAACGAGACAGCTGCGATCAATTTCGGATGATTGTTCAACCTGTGTGTTATCTCACCTCCTACTCAATAATAATCGAAATATTGCTCAACAAATTAGTGATTTCTGATTCCAACTTGGGGAGAAGTTCTAGTCGAGAGGTCACCGATTAGAGCTAACAAACAGTAATTGTCTCTTATCGAGACGACCAGGCAACCTGATCATTACTCACAAACAAAAGTGGCTGAGCGTTCACAAACGGTAATTCGGTAGTGCCTAATCTGAAGTCAGTGACGCAGTGGACAACAACATTGTCTCATGAAAGAGTGACCGGAGTTCTGATCCCGGCCGTGGCAAGAATATGCACTATTGACGAGTTCTCATGAGAGTGAAACTCGGGCGTAGTGCTTCTTTTCAACAGGGGCCGATTGGGAAGTCTATGGGGATGCGACAATTGCGATCAATTGTGAGTGATGTTCAATATATATGAATAAGAAAATCCCCTACTACTCATCAGTAAACAATTCTCCCTCAGCCTCCATACAGCTTTCCTTTCTCACTGATTCATTGACCCACAGTGAGAAACTCAGTCGTTTTTCGAAAGACCTATCCGGCTGAAGTCGAGCAGGCCAAACGGATCTGACTGGTAATCACCCATTGTTCTTAAGCAATGTACTGAATTTTTAAATCAACTTTATTAGTAATACATCAACCTTTAGTTTATACACTTAACCTGTGTTTTACAGAAAGCAAAAGTGCTAGCCGTTAGAAAAATGCAAGCATCTCTCTTTAATAAACTGACCACCAAGGTTCACCTAATTTCATGCGAATGTGTCGCACTGAGAGTTTTCGAAAAACGAATTCTTGTCCGGATAACAATTCAAGTGAACACCACGGACTCTCGTTAATTTGCCAACCATCAATCACGCTTAACCCATGATGTTCTCCCTTGTTTAGTTTATTTAACGGTTATGGTTTTATGAAGAATCTGGAAATGTCCACATATGTTACTTGGATCACACCGATATGTTCGGAAACGTTGAGAAATAGAGAAATTATTTTGAATTCTCTAAAAATATGGCATTCAAATCTTCGGTGTTGACGTTTTGCATGATTACTTTGCGAATTGTGGATAATTTAGTCAAAGTGGTGGACAAACCTTACCACCACTCACCGCCGGCTCTGCTGTTCCACATGACAAAATCCTCTCTCCGCCTGTATTCCCACAATAAATTGCGTTTATACTAGTTCATAAACACACATTCGTAAGCAGATAAGCATTCGATGTGATGCGAAGTATCCAAACTAGCAAGTTCGATAAGGTCCAGCAGTTTGTCACCTAATACATTCAAATTTGTTGACCTATCATTTATGCTTGTGAAAGAGAATCAATGAGGAACTTTAAAATAGATGTCCATCCCTTTTTGTACGTAATCAATCTGACGCCGGCGGCCGAAAACTATGCTTAAATACGAGAAAATAACCTGCGTGCATGTGATATGATGGTAATGTGTCTGTCAAAAAGCAAAACGTACCGGAGGAATTCCTTTTGGAAATGAAAGTTGGGCAGTTCACCCTTTTCAATCAGTTTAACAGACAGTTGACGCAATGAGTCGAGGACAAACTCGGCTACATCTTCATTGCTAGACTGGCCAGCAGCAGTGAAGTGTCCTCCAATATGCTCCCACACACGGGACCATTGCAATCGAATACGCCCCATATTGTAATAGGAAATCTCGACGACTTTTTGCAGCGAAAACGTGCGTGGATGAGGTAGCATCAGTTCCTCACGACTGACCTGAAAGTGCACGAGAACCAGCATGACTTAAGTTGTCATGGAAGATTGGTGTCTGAATTGGTACCACACAATTGATAATTTTCTCTTAACAAAGGGTGCTCGGAAGACCATCGGGTCAAGATGCGTAAGTTGTGCATGTAACCTTAAGATTAGTGAGGAGTAAGCAATCCATAAAAATCAAACGTGATAAGGTGTCCAGAAGCAAGAAAAGGCAATCGTCATTTGAAAAGAAGCAATCATGTAACGAGTAGAAGCATGGCAACAACCTCACCTGACACAATGCTTGAACAAAATCTACGATTGCATCTCCATTGAGACGCACGGAGCCGGTGAATATCTTGTCCACCGCGACCACAACGCTGTGCGAACCGGTTTCGCCCATGACTTCTTGTAAAATTGCCGCTTTCTTCGCATCCACTGAAGCAGCAGCCAAACTGCCGGGGGCGACAGGCTCAACAGAAGACCCAGTACTAGACTGTGAAGCGAGGGAGACAGAAGACGCAGTGTAGGATTGACCAGTTCCACGTCTGGTCATCGGTCCGTTGCTATTGGCCGAGGTGTGATGAGGTGCAGCTTAAGAAGCAGAGGAGTTGCCATACATTAATTAAGTTTGATGTGCACATAATACGCGAACAGCTCGGTAGCCCACAGGCTAAAGTACGAATAAAGTAAACTTCCAGATGATGACAGCCAAAGATAAGTCCGTTTTAAGGTCTACGCTATGAAACATACATTTTCACTGATATGCAAAAGCGATGCTAAAATCTATATACACATATATTCAGACATTCATTTATAACGGTCATGAGCAAGACCAGAAGTTGGTATGATTTAAGCAGCTGCCCACTGTAACAACGGGGTGGAATGCACTAGAGCAAAAAATTACCAAAAAATGAAAATGGATTAAACAAGACTGAACAGAGAAACTGGAAAAGTTATGAACGCAGGCATGTGGCGATGTAAGATAGTTTCCATCCAGCGATTTGAGAAAATACGAGGTCTTAAAACCGACGGTGATACGCACCCCACTCAATGAGATTGTCAGGATCCTCACATTTTGCTCAGCTACTCCGTGGCTTTACTTAATCGTTGGTGGTTTAAGTAAATAATGTCGGACGTCGAAGACGCTCAGCTGGTATACAGAATACGTGACCCAAGCAATACAGACTGTGCAACTGGAATAGCCGACAAATCGATCGCACAGCCCGAAGTGCGCACTACCGAACCGTTATGTTACTAATGCGATCGTCCATCTTGATGTGAGATAACTGATGGAGATAACGATAGAATAAACATCACAAATATGTTCATATCTTCGTTATGAAGAAGCAGTGTTTCCAAAACACAGCAAAACTCCTCCTTTGAACAACAGCCGAAAGTGCTTTCGATGCCATAAATGGTGCAGATGGGAAAAGGCGATGCGTGCTTTTGCCATTCTCGTTGATATCCCCTCAGTAACATTACAAGCAGACGATATAGTATTATCAAATTAGGTGAAACGGTTTAGAGTCTCAGGCGGATTGCTTGCAATGAAAAACGTGGGACTGCATCAGATTTGAATCAGCATTTAACATTTTGAAGGTGTGAGGCGCATCGTTTAAAAATCAGCTTGAGTATTCGCCTTGTTCGGCATGGTCCGCATGTCTTCGGCACAGTGATCAAGCAAAACAATGTCATCCGCATACTCCATGTCAGCCAACTTAGTTCCAATAAGAAACTGTACATGAAGCTGCGTCAAATGGACGTAATCACTGAGCGTAGCGTCCTTCGTCAAATTCCGGAACAGTCTCATATATACCGCCGACCAACAACTGTCATATTTCTCCACTATAAAGGTGCGTTCGATTCGGTG
>LUCH01001237.1:0-44317 GCA_013368495.1 Paragonimus heterotremus | reverse complement strand
TTTTCCTTCGTGGTTGTGTGGCAGTTAAGCATCAGTGTGAACCACTAATGTATTGCTGTCTGTGATGATGCGTAGCTATTTCCGCAGTCATTCTATGCGATAGTAACATCCGACAATAATGACCAACAGCTGGTATTATTGTTATTATTATTACGTCGCTCTATTTAAAAGGAAGTAAAATAGTTGATCGTGGATTTTGTAGCTTCTCAGCTTAGTGATTTTGATACTCCGCTGCTAGCCCCGTACCAAATAACCATATCACAAACGGCCAATCACCAAGGTGAAGATAAGAACACGTGGAGATTTAACCGTAGAGGTAGATGAAATATGATGAACGTTCTTTCTTATACGATAAATTGATCATCAGGTCATTCTACTAGAATACATACGGATGAACGCTCACTTACTTTTAAGCATCGATGATGGAACATTCACAACCAGAACATCAAGTTCATGTGAGGCTTCACAAGAAGTCCTACTACGGTTGCTACTTAGCAGAGTGATAGAAAGGTTGTAAGTCAAACGGCAGTTAGAATAGCAACTCAGAACCAATGATGCATCCTTTGAAACAAGAAAGTTTGCTGTACCGAATAAACTGTCCTTACGGGCATATCCGAATAATGTAAGCGGTATAAGCAATTACACCACGTCAAAAGTGAAACAGCATTTAGTCGACAGGGGATAATTAACCCGATAACAGAAGCAGAATCGAACGACTTCACTAACAGATCGTGGCAACACGTTGATGCAATTAAATAAGTCAACATGGAACCCTCTAGAAATGTAGACCAGTTTGGAATTACTGCAACCGTACTGAAAGAAAAGCCACCCGAAACGGTGACGGCGCAGCGAAATAACAAAATACAGAAAAGCCTGGCACACCAGCTGGCCATAAGGCTCATTATGCGAAAGCCATCATCCATTGGATTTCGTAAGTCAGAACAATGTTTATTAACCTGCGTCATCCGTAGTACGTTTACTCTGTATCCTTACGTTCTGTCCTGCTATACGGTTAGAAAATCCAGCCTAGCCGTGTGAAAGAAGATTGCCGACTATCAGTCTCTGACAAACGTAACTTATGCACGAGTGCGTCTGGATGGTTAAACCACGTGTCGAGTAAAGAAAGTGTCAGACAACGAAAATTCATGGATAGTAATACGAAGTCCCGTATTTGATACAAGCTCTCAACATCAAATTCAATGACATCGTCACACACTCTGTACATAACGCATTGTCACTGTATTTTCAGAGCCTCACTTGTAGAACTTGATATTGGTTGAAAGGAGTAGCACCTTGGTAAGGTGACATGGAATGACCGTAGTCGACGCTCAAGTCTATTAGATTAACTAGCCTTCCCATAACATCTATGGTTGAGGGCAATATGAAAAATGACACAGAATAGTACAAAATGGATGTTTTCGGAAGAAAGTCTCGTCCCCCCTAAGTGACTGTCAGCTGATAATGGTGTTTTATTTTGGGACATTGACTATACTCACATTAAATCAGGTAGTATTAATAACTATATCAATATTGCGCAACATATAGTGTGGTTCTTCCAGTCACTTAATAGGTAGGTAGATCATCAAGTTGGCTGAGTCATGCATGAAGAAGATATACATCTTAAAAGAGAATGGTTATCAAAATCAAAATATGTAGGAAGTTACACATAGATTAAAAATGTAAATCGGGATATGGGGTCGAACGGGACTTTTAGTAAATTTCCCGTTACACAAACTAAAAGTGCTTGGTAGTCAAACAAAGGTGAACTTCGAGTCCTGAAAATGTACAAACTTAGATAGTGCAGTCATTAATTTCAAGTGTCACGAGATCATTTACAATGTTGTGTAACCTCTGTTGACCTATTAAACTCCTTGATAGTCAATTCAGAAATCGAGTCAAATCAATAAAGTTGTGTTTGTACACCTTGAGAAATGAATATACAGCAGTAACATAGTCAAACCTTTAGCAGATGGAATATTTTTTTTAAAAAAAAAACTACTAATCCAACTTTACGGTCAATTCTTTTACAAATTTTCGGAATTAATAATAAACTGTACTAAGTGAGGGATAACAGATGAATCGTATGCACGAGTACTCGTATATACATATTTGAAAGAGGACCTAGTTGAGGATGTGGACGTACACTTAGCGAAATCGGAATGAAGAGGATGATAAGAATCGGATAAAATTTTGGAAGCAAACAAACTGTATGATATAAAATGTCGAACCATTATAAACTCAACGGAACAATAATGAGGAATACTAGTGCAGCTAGACAAATGTCTCATGGGTCTAGAAGGAGATTGAGAACGTTTTGTTAGATTAGCAGCAGAACAATATAGCTAAAGGGGGAGTACAAATACACTCAAGAAGGTTAGATGGGGTTGGAAACGGCTTTAGATGTGGAATATAAAAGTGAGTTCCCTCACTTTAGTAAAGACAGTGTGAACATGAGAAGGCGGTGTCCAATTGTGGCTCCAGATGACAACTAAATGCCTGACAGATTGAAACCCCGAAAGAAACTTGTTTTCAAGTTGTATTTGGGAACAAGTACCGAAGAGCCGCTGATGGAGTGCTCTTTTAAAAATGAAACATAAAACACCAATGTATTTGGACGCATTAGACAAAAATAGCGTACGTTCGACTAACTAGCCAATTCGGTAAGGTCATTTTGCAGAACGAGAGAGGAAGAAATTTTTGACTAAATTTAGAACCATATTGGACGACAACATAGTATGATCACACAACTTCTATTACCATGTATGATTTAAAATATAAGAACTTAAAGTATGAGGAAATATCTCAGAGCAGAAACGGAGAATACTCACGACAAACTTGTAAGTAAAACATGAGACAGTTTCATTGGAAAGTAGCTAACAGGAGATGTAGTTCCTATTTTCTTAAAAAGAGAATCAAGCAATACTAGGCTTTAGTTACATCATTTTCGTCTTAGAATGGTCTACAGCTTAGACGCAGTGCCATAAACATGAACATCTTTGTTTACTTGATAGGGAAATATTTTTTCCCATTTGTTAACTTTGAGTTTGGCTGGGGATGACAAGCAGATCAGTGCAAAATATGCAGTCCGTGAAGCGCATTGTAAATTTGTGGCATTGGACATAATAGTGGATCAGTGGCATGTTAGATAATGGTGCTTTGTAGTAAATGTGGCGTAACAAAACACGATATTAAGGGTCCTCATAATGTACTAGCAGAAGAAGTGGAACATTCAGTCTTTTCGGTACAATCAATTCACTCACGTCTGTAGCTATGAGTGCATCCCAACCATCAGTGATCGCTCATCACTAAGGTCCTTAATACAACACACAACCAAATTTCGAAAATCATGCTTGCATCATTCAGAGGCACCGCAACCGTCTCGTTCTATCTTTTACTGCATACTACGGATTACTATTAGGAGGCACAGGAACGATACAATTTAAACAACACTGTATTAGTTCGTGAGATCCTGACTTTCTTATGTATAGACACCCAAACTGGGCGCCATGTTCTAACGTTTTTTGAGTTGGTCATTGTTCAGTCGTCCAGCACGAGCACGAAGTATATCGTTCAACAGTTCGTCCTCGTAATAGTCGTCAGTCGATGGTAGACTCTTTTTCTTCGTCTGCCTTGAATAAATTTGACGGTCGTCTGGTACGGTCAATTTATTAATGAAGTCAATCGGTAATCCTCTTCGGTAGGCTCAAATACATTTGTCTGAGAGCCAAAATCTGGCCATTTTTCAAACATACTCAGAGTCGTACTTCTGGTCATGGCGGAAATAGAAAAAATATCGTTTAACTAGTTGACCACGAGGCCAACCGCTTGGCCCCGCGTTATTGACTCAACATACGGTCGTCGCCTGTGCTTTTCTCTCTGTCGGATGATCAATGTGTTGTGGCATGTGATTTTTTCACAGGTTGATGTGATTCATTTTGTGTGCTTCAAGTTTACAGGGTCAGGTTAACGTAGCTGTACGATTGGGCTTCCAGATTACGTGGCGGTTACGTTCGTAACCTGATAAATATCTCGGAAAATTTCAAGGTGTAAATGAACAGTAATGTTGACCAGTTGGATAATGAAAGCAGCCATTCTGTGGTCCAACACAAAAGAATTACCTGTAACATATCTGGTGGTCGTGATGATTGCGGATCGTATGCGGTTTAGGAATAATGACATCATAATATGTTGTGACACCGAACTAGAGTATATTTCCATGGTTTTATAACGTCTCTGCATCAATAGTGATGTGAAGCGATGGTGACAAACGAAACATTTTGGAATGATATCCAACGGATTTGTTTGATAAATAAAGTTCTGGACTACGCAAAGGGAGCAATATTAAATTAGCCTGTTGTAGTCATAAGAGACTAGTAATACTAAGCAGTACGACACTCGAAGCTGTTGACAAATTTAGTCGCAGCTAAATACTCAACGGATGCGTTCTTATTCAATGAGCCTGATTGTATACTCAATTTTTTGAAATCTTTCTTCAATGAAGTTACTTCAACCCGACCCCGTGGTGTCATAGATGATAGGTTTTTACATGGCATACCTGGATCGTAAGGACAATCGAAGTGGCTGGGACTCAACGTAGGCTAGTACCAGTACCGTAATCGCGAAATCATCGACAGTGCAAACTAACAACTCAAATACCAGTTGATTTCTACACTGAAAAAAAAGACTCACCGAACGTGGCCGCACGGTTAAGGAACCCAGGATTTGCACCCATCGTGCTGCCTGTTGGATAGGGACCTGCTGTTTGTAGAGTGATGGAATGAGTGGATTCCAATTGAGAGATGCAGCGGAGAATTTCCAACCATGCATGCCCCAAATAGTTTCCGTCCGTCTGGGCCACCGTGATCAACGTACGAATAGTGTCGATATTCTTCTGTTTCATTGCTTCCGGTATGGACGCGGTTGCCGCATTTGTTCCACTCATGGACCCCATAGAGCCCGGGGTAGTACTGGCTGATCCAGTAGGGATCACTTCGGATTTGGAGCGGCGGGTGGAAGAAGTTGTATAGTTGTTGCCCACCAAGGAAGAGTTAGGCCCACCAGCACCAGACGTAGTGGTCGTAGTAAGGAGGAGTGTGAAACGAGCTAAAGCTTGAACATAGGCATCTCGTTCCATTTCCATGTGGAAGATACAAGCAATTCGGATAGCGTAGCGAATACCCTCCAAGCATAAATGAGCGACATCCAAAGCATCACAATCCTGATGAAAGCGCAGAATGATTCGAGAACAGATTAGTTTCGAATGAGAAATCAGTATTAAATTACATGGGGAACAATATTAGGCATATATCGAATCAACAACATTCACAATGTTGGATCACACTTACGTTGATGCAACGATTCCCTTAGGATATGTGAGCGAGGGTGTCTTAGAAGACAAGGACATGGAAATTATCTATGTTCGATCAGGTAAGATACTGGATCCATACGACTAGAGGTGTTAGACCTAAAATCGCAAGGAATGCGATCAGATGGGAGTCAGGCTTGAAACCTCAAGGTCGAAAATCGATAGCGATGTCATCGAGTTAACTTGCATCCGGAACGATTAGACAACCAATAACAAGGCCAAAATGGAAGCACCTTAGAAAGAATACAGGTTTAATCGGGATAAGAGTAGAAGTGAGTAAAAACATAGAGGGCTCTGATCTTGCTGAATATTCATGGCGCTGAAGTCGCACAACGCGGGGTAAGTCAATGGATGTCAACGACAATAACAGTGGTCCAGTGTCTACACTTTCTATCCGCTACTGATTTGTGAACTCATTTTCGGGGTGCCATATGTGGGTGGCTCGCAACAATGAACTAACAATCACAGGGTGAAATTAAATCCAGTTGAATCGGAAACACTGCTTGAGGGCTGAGCAGTAAACTGACTTTTATAATGCTTTTGAGCCGATTGCCCCAGGTGTTTAAGATTGAATTAGTTCCGTAGCGCAAACGGAGAAGACTACGGGGAAGACTACGATGTGATTAACAGAAATAGCTATAACTATCAGGAAACTGTTATACGGTCGGTAGATTTAGAACCACCCACTGAGACTGAGGTTCGCAATTGCATCTCGGCTCTCAATCGTAAAATGGCTGTTGGTCCAGATGATATCGTGCCGGCACTTTTCAAAGAGGATGGAAAGCCGTTAGTAGGGGCCTTGACTCAGCTGTCTCAACTTAGGTGGACGACGGAGATCATCCCTCCGTGCTGGGGTCCCGTGATAATAGTTCCTATATTCAAGAAAGGTATCAGGAACTCTCATGATAAACATAAGGGAATTAGCTTGACCCCAGTTATTTCAAGGGTTCTGACCTCCATTATACTTCATCAACTCACTACAGTTCGGGAGTTGAACATTAAAGAAGAACAGAAAGGGTTTCGTCCTGGTCGGGGATGTATAGATCACACTGTTACTCTTCGTCAAATTTGGAGGCAGCGTCATGTATACCGCCGACCAACAATTGTCATATTTCTCCACTATAAAGGTGCGTTCGATTCGGTGGATCGATCTACATTTTCAGAGTCGCTTAAATGCAGACGGGTAACGACCAAGTATGTGAACATACTGTCAGAGCTTTACTCCCATACTTCAGCTCAGGTTAGGGTTTACGGTGAGCTGTCTGACAGTTTTAGCACCGTGAGAGGCGTTCGTCAAGGCTGTTACCTTTCAACATTTTTGTTCAGTTTCGTCATAGACAATATAATGGAGGATTGTCTACGGCAGTCACAAGATGCCGGTGTGGACCTCCGACTTGGTGAAAGACTGACTGATCTTGATTATGCTGACGACAAGATGTTGCTGTTTGACAACTTTCAAGCAGCACAAGCAACGCTAAACGCCATTTCGCGTTCTGCTAAGTACTTCGAAATGCGCTTTGCAGCCTCAAAATGCAAAGTGCTTCTGCAAAATTTCCGTGATTACGTAGATTAGTCTTTAGATAATGAAGTCATAGAGGTTGTTGACCAACTTGTACATCTGGGAAGCTGCATAAACGGCGGCGGCGGAGATGGAGGAAACGAAATAAGGGCGCGCATTCTCAAGGTCAGAGTGGTGTTTACAAATCTGAGGCACTTATGGCGACAGACAGATATCTCTCTGAAGCTTAAGGGTCGCGTATATCAGACAACGGTAAGGGCTGTATTACTTTACGACAGCGATACCTGGCCACTCAGCGTAGAGGACGTAAACCGTCTTCACGTATTTGACCACCGATGTCTGCATTCAATCACTCGTATCGGATGGCACCAGAGAGTAAGCAACCAGGAGGTTAGGAAGCGGGTGTTTCGCACTGATTGTCAAATCAGTTCTTTTATTCAGTCATTACATTTGCACAGACTTAGATGGTTAGGTCATGTACTAAAGGTGCCAGCTAGTCGTTTGCCACACCGAGCACTGTTCGCCGACGCTGCGACCGATTGGCGTAAGGTGCGAGGTGGACAGATGATGACTTGGCGTGGACACATGAACTCGTTCATGAAAGGGTTGGTCACTGTAGATCGGGTTCGTCTCCCTGGCTGGGGTCCTCGCGACTCACACAGTCGATAGGCTTGAAACGTTAGGTGAGATGGCGGCTGATCGAGCTCAGTGGCATGAATGTTGTCGTTGTTTGGCCGAGTTGTCTGTGAAATGAGTGCATTTAATGACGCGAGACAGTGAAAGCTGTTTTGCTGATGGCACCTTACTTTCACTTACAGCTCGGTTGTTTGTTTGTTTGCAAGGTGCAGGCGCCTTGATGTTGTATGTTTGAATGTAGACGTAGCTATTTTTATTGGTCAGGTCCATTTCCCATTCCTTTCTTTTTTTCTCCTCTCTTCCTGTATGGTTCTTTTTGCCTTCGTGGTTGTGTGGCAGTTAAGCATCAGTGTGAACCACTGATGTATTGCTGTCCATGATGATTATTATACACGGTTGAAAGTAGCCAAACTTGCAGGTTTCTCGGAAGGATTTGATACTTTATAGGTTCTAATGCTGGTTCCTTTTTATTACCAGCATTTTCAGCACAGTAAACCAAAGTTACGTTGTTCCAGTGAGAGCAACCAGATCAAGAGTTCAGGTCAGTATGTCAGAAGCACACTGAGAACGTCTCAATAAAGTGGCAGACGGTACTTAGTAATTCATATGGAAGAACAGTGGATCAACGTCCTAACTTCTCCTAACAACTATCTCAGCGACTTCCGAGTTAAACCTCATCCTTTGACCTCTGGATACCACTGGATTTACCGCAGAGTAGTAAACCAATGAGTAATACGTTTATCTAGAACAGTATCCTTGTAATAACTTTTAAACTGTTCTGGGTTATTGTTAGGAGACGCATCTCCTAACGAGACAGCCAGGACGCATCACGCCACACCGACCGGCCGCCCCAGCTCGGATGGTATGGTCACATTCAGCCAATCAGATTGCAGGTGGGCGGTCGAACGCCTGTGCCCTAACTGGACCGTTTTTTTTTCTCGTGTTGCTCTTTGATGGTCCCGGTAACATGATTTGCACTGACACCCTGATTGCCATATATGACTGTTTAATTTGATTCGCTCTGTGTCTGTCGGCCAACTATGGTAATCATTTTGTCCTATAAATCTAGAGCTCCTGTGGCCCAATTCTGTCTCGCTCGTCCAATAAACAGTGTTACCGCGTCTCTTCTGATTTCTCAGTTTTGGGTCCAGCGACTGAGCGCTTAACCAAGGTGACGATCCAATAGTTATCAAATCTTGAGTGAGGACAACATGAGTTCCATTCAATCGATGTTTCAGAGAATGAACAAACTGACGGCTACAGCGTCAGATGCCGGTGTCTGAGAACACACGGCATCGAAATAGATATCATGCCCTTTCCGGGTAGAGCATCGACTAGCATCTGAATCTATGTCGTTAATATTAGTGATTCTGAGAGAATAAAAGGCCAATTTTTATAAACATCAACCTTATAGAATGAGCGCACAAAAGAAAGTCCAAGTCATCTTCTGGCATATAATAGATAATGTCTGGCCATCCAATGCTGAGATTCAAGAAACAATATGTATTGCAAATTGAAAAAAAACATAACTGTCAACTTGCTACCCATGAACCCTCGGAAGTGAAACGGTTAGAAGTGGCCAAACATGCAAAAGTAATTGGCGGGTTATAAATAGGTTTCAACAAACAAATGATGTTCACTGTCCCATTGAAGTTTTAATTGCATACCTTCAATTTCCTGACGCGAGTACCATTACAGGAATAAAGTGGCGGGATGAGTAGTTGAGTGAAAATGGAAGCGGCACGCAAGAAAAAGAAAACCTAGCACAAGATAACGCTAACAAACACATTTTGATTGAAAACGAAGTCAACAAGAGTGAAGAATTTTCTGTATTTTTGATAGCTAGCAAGTGTACTGTTGAGTAAATACGACCAATCAACAACCGAAGCGAAACAATAGACTTGGCTCTCTCCCCATTTGGTCCTCAACTAGTTTGGGTGTTGAGGAAAATGACAAGTAGAACATGGCTGAAGGTCGGTAATCAAACCTGTAACCAGGCGACAGTGTAAACAACCATCACAAATACCAATCACAATTGTGCTTCCGGCTTCATCAGAACTGGTTACTGAATCAAAATCGATGAGGTCACATAAGAAAACTATTGAGTTTGTCGTGGAGACCAGGTCGACAAGTGACCTCAACCATAGGTGGGCGAATAAATCTGTAACACATTCTACATGTGCACATCAATTCCTAGTCATTTCATCACACGACGCATGAAGTGAACTATGGATAACACAACACAACAAAGGTTAAAAAGAAAATTCAGCTTATAGATGACATTAGTCCAAGAAGGTCATATATGACGCTCACAAAGCTTGGAATGCAAAGATGGAGAAGAACCAGTTGAAATGTGGAAAACTCTCTGACTTCGTTAAAACGAACGAACACGCATAGTGGACAAGAAGTTAACCATATACCCCCAAAACGAACATGTTAATCTTGAGAAAAAAATAACCGGTTTCTTCAAATCAAGTCAAAAACAATTAAATATACAAATTGCAAGTTGTGAGAAGACGCGGTTTCTTCTATATTCACATTTCTAGCAAATAAAAGACGATCAACAAACCAAATCGTTTGAATCATGTGATAATAGTCATGATGAAATTCATGGGCATCTTGATAAACGTTCAAAGTCGATACCCACTGAAAGTAGCTATCAATTTAGTTTCTGGTTAAGATCAAGAGGTGGAAGATTGAGTTTGGGCAAACACGAAGGAAATAATAAAAACGGAAGATGAGCAAGAAGAGGTGTGAGTAAACAAAATCCAGTATATGGACCTACCTGAAATACAGTTAAACATCCGAATGAAGAGAGTGATTTAGGTTTGATAAAATGTTAGTTCTTGTGTCTAGGGACAAGTTCTACTCCCGGACGTTTTGAAAGAGATGCCTAGAAAAATCGCAATCTCGAAATGAGAATCAAACACCTCAACCACAGTGCTGTTCGCGTTGCTATACGACAACGGAACCTAGGCATCAAGTAGTCGAACACGGTTTCAAACATGAAGTAGCACATGGATGAAACTGAACCCATGTCAAACACATATTCAACTTCGATGGCTGGAATAAATCTGAATACTCGAAGAGTCGCTGTTGCATGATCGACAAATAGCAGGTAAATGAAAAACCTAGCCGCCAGAAGCCGAAATTTCACGATGTTACTCAAGCAGACCTTTCGCACTTTAATCATGGGAGGATGCAGACTAGAACCGAACTGGCTGAAAGAGTATGATGTGAACGGATGTCCAAAGGTTCAACAAACAACAGCGTGCAGTACGTAAGGTAAATAGAAAGGCTGCAGGTCGTGGTAGAGCTATGAAGAATGCTACCGTGAATGTCATGGCCATTTCCGATAGGTGATACATCAAAACACATGACAAACTGTCAATGAAGAGATGTCAGGCACATTCGGTGCAAGTAGGTTAACGTGATTATGTACTAACCACTTGTTCCCCATTTAGGAAATTTGGGTAAAAGTGAACTGTAACTGTTAGTACAGCTTTGCTGTGTTCACTTTCTTGGTCAAAATCTAAATATACCCGTTTCCTTAATTTCATTTAAAAAAATGCTTAAACGTCCACTCTCAGATCGAAGGCTTTTGCCTCATATATATTGAAGATGTGATCGTCTTTTTAGCTTGAAACTTACCAACGAGGATGTAGCGACTCGAATAGCCTGAGTTATCATGTTAAACTCGCTATCACACCTCTAACGTTCCCCAGTTAATCCGTTGACCTTTCAGTGTATACGTCCAGGCAAATTACTTGACAGCTTGCATTCGAGACTTCAACATAGTACAAAGCTGACAAAATTTCGATCCCGTCTCGGGCGACAACCTGAACCACCGGAGCACCTATGTTTAATCAAAGAGTGCTAGACAATGCTCGATAGAGTCAGCGACCCCAGCACTGTTAACAATGTTGGTTCTGTAGCAGCACACACACACATCACTCCACACATTGTTTGGCACGGTTCCTGATCACAAACACTGACCCAACAAGTACACGGGTTCTGTTACATAACTCATCATTATCAACACCATCATAGACAACAATACATCAGTGGTTCACACTGATGCTTAACTGCCACACAACCATGAAGATGAAGAAACAAACCCTGCTTAGGAAGAGAGAAGAAAAAATGGGAAGGGAATGGATCTAACTACTAAAAATAGCTACGTCTACATTCAAACATACAACATCAAGGCGCCTACACCTTGCAAACAAACAACCAAGCTGTAAATGAAAGTAAGACGTCAACAGCAAGACAGCGTGTAGAACTGATCTCAACAGTTCTCAGCGGCCGATGGCTGAAATGGAAATAGGATTCAATCTTTGAGACTTTTACTGATCATTAAAGCATACGAATAAGAAGCCTGGACACACTCCCAAATCAACTCAAATAGCGCCTTTCGCGTTAATCGTTTCCTGATTAACTTTCCATGTTGTAACTGCGTTCAAAGTTATAACTAGATCCGAATCATTAACTTATTGTCAGTTATGAATTCTGTCTCGAACCCTTGT
Source organism: Paragonimus heterotremus (assembly GCA_013368495.1). Taxonomy (NCBI): domain Eukaryota; kingdom Metazoa; phylum Platyhelminthes; class Trematoda; order Plagiorchiida; family Troglotrematidae; genus Paragonimus; species Paragonimus heterotremus. The sequence continues at coordinate 32,271 of LUCH01001237.1, read as the reverse complement.
TACAACTTGACCGAAGTGCCGGCGACCGGTTCCTTTCTTTCTCTCGCCATACTCCAATACATCGAAGTAGGGTGTATCATTTCTCCTGATGGGATAATTTTTTTACTTGGTAATGCCCCGGTTTCGTCTTCGGATACATATCAAAGGCATGCCTCATTTACTGTTCGCGACAGAGATCAGAATCAGAATGGTAGTACGACAAACACCTTACCGAACAGACGCACATCCATACTCCCCCCCCCCCGAACGCCATTTAAGGATGCCACCTTCAAAGTTCGGTCAACAGGTAGCTTCTGCACGTTCGCCAAAGATCTCCGCCATCGATGCTTGCAATGTGACTAGAATATGATAACGAGATCCCAGTGTAATGATATACTTAGATAAGGGGATGTTTGCCGAACTTGGCATTTAGGTTCTAAACTTTTCATTACCAAACCTTCAGCTTAAGTCTTACGGCAACTTGAAGTCGACCTTTGGAATCAGAAGTTTAGTACAGAGTTGCCCGCCCCCCTTTTCTACTCAGCATTGTAATGTGCCATATCCTAGAGTATGCTCAAGCAGGATGTTAAAGTAATCCAAGAAACCAGAGTCCGATTGAGTAGACGATTTTGCTCATTATATATGTACATATATAACATTCCAACCTTTCGGCTACTTGAAGTAAAATTGCAATTACCGTTTGATTGTCACTTCAGGTCAGCATTAATAATTTCTTTAATTTTGTTTTCCAGAGACGGAGGTTTCATTTGGACAAATGAGCACTGGTCAGCTGAACTAAAAAGGCTTCTAGTCATATACATGTCACCGGTTTTAGTTCTCCAGATTTACACTAGGACTGGGGCGCGTACGTGTTTGAATGAAATCGCAATTGATGTGGCGTAAGTCCCTAAAGTGACGTATGGGTGGAGGCACTGTGACAAGCTAATGTGGAAACAGATGCCAGTAACCACATCAGTCTCGGAGTGAAAAGTGTCATTTTTAAAGCATCTTTCTCTGATATCTGTCTCAATAATTACATCAGTCAATCGCGATTAGTATGGCTCGACTACGTATTTTTATTACACTGGATTACAGTAAATATGCGCTTAACACTGTCCAGCTACAAAAACCTGAACAGCAGAAGTATTCGAGTTCGTCAGAACACGAACTTGGGGTTGCACGCTCGGCGTTGTTGTATGGCTAATGAATCAACTAGATGGCCCATCTTCATTTACTGTTGCTAAGTTTGATGACAGTTTTCATGAACAGAGCTCAAATCTATACAAGACCACCATGGTAATCACACATTGACATTGCAGTGATGACAGAAAAGCAATTATTTTGATTGGTGAAACACAGCGGGAGTGGAACGTAGGACGGACGCTTACCGAGTTCACAAGTACAGCTATATGAATTTGGAAATCGATAACGCAACAATGCAGTTAATTCGAACGATAGCAATGCACACACGAATCGTACTCGTCAGCACACAGTGAATCGATAGAGCAGACAAAAAGCTGAACAGCCGTGCGAATCGATATTGGTAAGTAGTTGACGGCAGAACTGAGGGTTAAGATCTGCGGTCGGACGAAGGTCATCCGTGCAGGTGATTATGGTGTGTCATGTGATCGAGTGTCGTGGAGACGGTTTGCGAGGGCGGTAACATTAGAATCCGTCAAAAATTGATCAACTGACAGCGTCAACACACCTGAGTGCATCAGCCTGAACAGAAGCAGCTCACATTTAGTACGTGAATTGTCAACCTACCGACATAACTGAATACGATGGGTCACAGGAGCACACGCACATATGTTCGTCGGGTTACAGTCAAGCAGTCGGGCTGATCCACAAATCTTATTGATGGTTCGTTAGTGTTTACAAACCACATGATTATAATAAATCAATTTCGGTTTTGTGCTCTTCATCCTATGGGATTAATTTTTAGTATCGGATTAACTAACCGAAAAACGTGGTCTTGAGACGAGACCACTCAAACGCCTTAGTCAAATCTCGAAGATCGGCTACCATGAATACTACAAAATATCAAGACTTGTAGTGAAGAGATATGATGCGCTGTCTCATGTACAAAAAAGTTATGCAGAAAGTTACGGAAAATTAATTAAACATCATTATCAACAGGCTGCAAGAAAACAGATATTCCGACTAGTTTCCAGTAAGGTACATGGCAGTCTGTTGGTTGAAAAAAAGATCGCTCTTCACAGTGCTGTTATTCCAACGTGTTCAACTTGCACAATTGATCAACGTCGACCCCACTTCCATAGACGCTTCTAGCAATTTCACAATAAAGCTGGCTCACTGCAAAGACTGTGTTGAACCAGGATACGGATGACTAAGTACATGATCAATCGCCAACGAAAGCGGTTGTTTTCCCACGGTTATATAAAGAACTGTAGAGAGTATAACCACGATAACTCTATATTCCCTGAATCATAGATAACTGGGTTTGAAGCAGAATTTATCATGACACTTAGTTGATGACCTTTATGGTAAGAGGTAGTTAACAAGTGTGTAAACCATGGAAAACCAAGTCGTCATGAATGCCCGAGGGGGCGGGGAAGAGATCATGTTGTAATGTTGGTCACATCAAGTAAAAGTTGGAAAGAAAAAAGTAGAGATTAAGTGGATGGGATATACAGAGGACTTACTTGTAGGCCGACACTGAACGCAGCCAAAAAAGGAGTCCAGGCCAACTTGAACATAGGTCGAACATGTTCACAATGCGTAGCGCTGGTGAAATCGGAGTGAGTGCAGTCAAGCTGGCAGATAGGAATGAGAAATGGGATGTGAATCAAGAGAAGAGGACGCGTCATAAATACAACGTCACAACAAGAGACACAACGAACAAGACTGTTGAAGCTTAAATATCTGAAAAAGGTTTACAAGAAAACATACGAAGAGACTACACCAAACACTAAACAGCTCTGTAGGTTGTACCACTGCGCTGCGACGTACCACATCAATGGGCAAACTCGTCAACAAACGCTTGGAAACAGAAGTCTAATGAATGGAAGTATACATCGATCATAGTGAGTTGTGCATGAGGCCATTAGTGATAACAATTGATGTTCTGCGGATAACTGACAGTCAAAATAATGGCTATATTGGCTAGAAAACATAATAATGATGACATTAACAATTATAATGAAAATATATGCAGTATAATGTAAGCCTGTGGCAAAATCATAAGCGACCTCAACACATACCAATATATGCCACAATGCCAAACCAAGTGGTCATTTTTTGTAACAAACAAACGGAATTTACTAATGAACGAAACACTGTTTTGATAGAAATTATACAACCACCCCAGGTTACTATGGTGAAATTCGGTTGAAACTCAAACCCTAATTGGGCGGGTAATGTAGATATTTGTTGAGGACCGTATGGACGTCATTGCCAAGTCAACTTTGTAGATATCAAACCGCTAATAAAGCGGTCTGAAAGCGAAACTAATGGAAAATGACCAGACATCATATGGTCAACAGTTTTATAGTTACACTCTTCTATATGCCACAAAGAGAACTAAACGATATGGGAGGGAGGGGGAAATATTAACAATCGAAATGATGCAGGTAAACATGAGAGTGATTGTTCAGAAGTAAAAGGTCTGGGAGACGCTGTCATACGCTATGTTAGATGAACAAAGAACATCGTACAGATGAATCGGAGGAGGTAACTAGCAACCTTACCAAACAGAGTGAAACAACGATTTTCAACACTAGATTTCACTGCAACAGAGAGTGGTTCAAATCCAAAGCTAACATCTCTACATGAACTGTGCAACGGCCTCCAAACAAAATTCAATGATTAAAGCGTTTGAACAGAAGCATACCGCTGAATCAGTAAAAATCACACCAACAACTGTTATGGGTAGAACATGATGTTTCATGAACTTGTCAGTGGTAACCCATCTGCTCAAACGTTGAGGAAATTAATAACCTGGACGGCGTTGACTTATGGTGTCACCACTGTTATGATCTTCTGAAGAAGGTAAAGTACTCCACGTGACTCACTAATGACATGCTTGTTGATCATAGGTTAAGCAGTGCTTTTTTGAATGAATGGAACGGTATCCAACACATTCATCCAAATGTTCAGACGTTGGAACATTTACTATCGTCCATCAACACTTCAGATTGGCAAGGGGCTGTAAGTAAGTAGCAAGATAACACCATAATGCATACGTCGTGTATCACGAGAGCATCTCTAGTTCTTCCAACAGCAGAGAGTTCAGACTGGTCAGCCAGCAGCTTTGAACTCAACTCACTAACTCAAAAGAGACCCACCTGTAACAAAATACAGGCGTCGATTGAATACCAGTTGAAATTTCTGAGCTCTCAGCGTAGCATCATAGTTCAGCTGATAGTAGAACGCTAGATCATGCTGTTTCTGTGGCTGGCTTAAATCCAGCCGAAATCCTGATTTTTCGTAATTCGCTTTCTTTTACATTGATAAATCTGCCACATTATTTATCAGATTATCAATTCGTTAAATATACAATGACGTTACGAAGACCAAAATAAAAGATGTTTTGAAACGAGAATGGAAGAGTTTAAGCTACAACAGGTAGATTTTTATCGTCAGTAGCTCAGTCGATGTATCGAAGAGGCGTCTACGAGGATTACGAAGGCGCATAAGACAGTGGAACCATCCACTGTATTGGTTGGAAGCGCTCTTCTGCATGACCATATATTGTACTCAAAGGCGTTAACACAATCGCATGATTGCTGATTCCTCCTTGTAAATCCTAATTGTCGTGCTTGCAATTATTGCGCAAATTCCCCACAACTTGTTTTTATCGTCAGGATCGATAGTCACGCAAGTCACAGCACGGACGATAACAAGAACCATATGAATAGGGCTTAAAAGACCAAAGGTGTATAATGTAAACACACGTATTAAAAGTATTACTTTAGCACTGTGCCAGACAGTGGTACATAAGACGCATTTCCGTTGTTGTATTTCCCACTCATCAATAACAGGGAAGAGGCTTTTGATAATGGCAAGGCATTTGCCCGAACAGCCCATTCAACAGAGTGACAGAATGACAAAAAATCAACCACATCGTTGTCCATGATCAGCTGATTGAGTTACGGGGGAAGAGACGAAGTTGTTTGTAATAACAAACATCATAGCAGAGTATCGCAAATGAACACGTGTAATTTTATCAGATGCTCGAAGAATGGCTATTAAGCCTCCAAGCTTGAATGGTACTGTCCCCAAATGTCCGCAACAGCTTGTATATAGGACGAGGCCATTAGGCTTCTGTTCAATCTCCGTGAGAGAGAGGACTCCCATTCACAACCCGCAGATGCGAGCAGCACTAGTTGGTTATGAGAAACCAGACTAAGTGGAAAATGAAAATTCACACCGTTTAGTTGTCAGCTGATAAACGACACGGGTTTTGGCGTCTTGATCCAAACTGAAACACACAAGGGTTTCGAAGGAATACTCAAAATAGCCAAGATTGCAGTCTAACCAACTGGTTTTGATGAGGTTTAAGAAATGAGAGTTTTTGAGGCTGACTGCAAACGGTCTTACGGTCTAATATTGACGGTTTCGTGCGGACTAGATCAGAAGTATTCAGGCTCGTTCACGTAAAATCCACGACACTTCGCAGAAACAATTGTAACCTGACAGTCAGGCAAATCACGATTGTGATACTGTGTTGACTTGCATAAACTAATCCGCAAAAAATGGGGTGCCGCCGTCGTTTGAACTGGAGATGAAGGTCATATCACAGACACCGGAAGATGGCTGCATAATCAGCGGTCTCTAGAAGTAGACTTAAAAGAAAACATTTCAAACGATTTTGTATCAATGCGGCTAGCGTTAGCAACAATATGGAAGAGCTCCTTGAAGCATGTTACTGCTAGTGCCCGCGATACGAAAACCTGGAATGGAACAGAGGCTGCAGATGAAGAAATACGTTTATCCGGAATTACTCCATTTTGTGGGGACCGTCAACGCAGAAACGGTGATGATGTGGGCCTTTAGTCCTCTGTCGCCTGAAAGCGCCTACTTTATCATGACTCAAATGTTCATACCTCAGCCGAAACCAAATGCTGCGCTGCAAATTGCACTGGCACAGTAATCCGTCTGATTGGTGTACTGTACTTTTCCCCAAACTCCTCATTAATCAGTTGCCAGTGAATACCATTATACGTGAGCCACTCTTAACAGGATCTATACAAATCCTACGTATGGCAAACTTTAGTCACCCAGAGCTCAACTTTGATTTCAGCCAGGTTTCTGCTCCGCAGACATTCCATTTGTATGAAGTGGTCATAAATACCGACTTGAGAGAAAACAATGGAGAGTTAAACACGCCGGGGGACTTTGTATAGGCCGTATAATTTAAACTATGCCTGTATATACATTTACATCGACGCTTCATTCGATCACAATGAGCACGGAATCATTAGTTTGGGCACAATTGGCATACGCAGTTAGTTCTATCTACATGTGTTTTCGCAAGGAGCTACTACATAGTCAACTGGGATGATTTGACGCGCGAACTTAACGATAGGCGTGCGTCAGAAGTTACAACCGGCCTGTCATTGGACGATCATCAGTAGTGCACTGAGGTTGTAAATCTATAGTTGTCAATAAGTATGTCGCTATGAATCAGCCGAAATTATATAAACGGCCAAATCCAGTTGGTAAGCAAGGTACAAAGAGATTGCCAACCTCCAACAGGTCCGTTTGGAGTGCATATCAACTGGATATGGCTAAGCAGTCACATTTCGGTTACTGCTGTGTTCGTAATCAAGCAACAGCAGTGATGTAAATAGATCAGCTAAGATCTTAACATTAGCCTGAAATTACCGTAGAACCAACCCTATCGTATGAAAGCGTATAACTATGGTGTTAATTTCTCCTTACTTCTGTGACGCACTGATAACTTTAAAGACCAATGAGCCATCTACAACTAATAAGTCCCACTCAAGGTCCGATGCTGTTATCATTCATCTTTGAACTGTCACGACCGGTAATTCACCTGATACTACGGTATGCTGAAGACACAAGATTAGTGCTACAGAAACGGAAATAGTACAGAGTGTTCTTGACAGTTTGTAGCATGAGACAACAATATATCGGCCTCTATTTAGTCTGTCTATTGACAGAACGACGCACAACAACCAAATTTTTCATGCTGACTACTTTTTACTGGGTGAAAAGCTAGTCACCACTGTCAACGAATGAAACCGAGAAACGATCATTTCAGAAAGTCCCAGTCTGTCCCTTAACTGAATATTGATAACGAAAAAAACGTATATGACCTTGAGATGCTAATCCGGTTGTTTGGGGCCTTCTGGATAGAGGACATTTTGAAGGCGTTTAACACACCGATAAGACCTCACATTGAGCTCAATAGTTCAGTTTGGCGACCATTTTTTAAGGACGATATTCATTTGCTTAAGAGAACAGAGCGTAGGTTTACAAAGCGTGTTTGAAAGCCTCGTTCACCTTCCTACTCAGAAAGATTACCTAAACTGGGTCAGTTCCCCATGAATTACCGACCAATCAGACTTGTCTTATATTGACCTACAGAAAAGCAAGGTGAGCCGTTACATCCTCTGATGCACATTATTGCGCTTAGTTTGCATCATTGTCTCTGAGGTCATTCGCGGAAGGTGCATCACCAGATGAATAACCTGAAAAGAAAACACTCTCTCAGTACAATCCAAAACACCCGGCCTGAGTCTGTTGTGATATTGTCACCAATAGATGACTTTAGACAAAGACTTGACGGACACAGAGGTGGCTTCAACCAATGTGGCTACCTGAAAAATTTTGAAGTAGCGCACGATCTCAAGCACCGATAATGCCTGTCGAGGTGCGTTTGAATATTTACTGGATTCGTATGTCCCAGCCATGCATCTCATTCAATGGTCTAGTCCGGTTTATTATGATTCATGTTTCTATGATCCTTACCATCATATACACGAAAATCGTCGTTTTCTTCCAGCGATTCCAATGATCATAACAAATTTATTGTCGCCGTAAATGAAACCAGAGTCAGAGTGATCGCGTTACCGTAGCCTAAGTATGGACTGATAGCTCATAGCTGCAGTCCCTGATGATATGCTTGTCGTTCCAAACAGCAACATCGGAATGGTACCTCCAGATCACAATTCGACACAGTAGGCATAGATAACAAAGGTTTTCTGGCATTCGCTAGTCACCTTTCGATCCAGCTGATGCGCCCTACAGAGTAGAATGATAATACATCAGCTAACAGTTTGACTACAACAGCTGGTGCATCTCGATAAACACACAGACTCTAAAATTGCACCAGGAATGTTAATCAGGTTAATTGCCAGCACGTTTTTCTCTCCTGAGGATGTCCATGAGGATACCTACGGTCTCAGTGCATTTGATGCTCTCGAAATTGGAGTTAGAGTCATCTTTCTCTTGCAATGGTTATCAACCGGTAGTAAAGTCTTGACCAGTCACCACTCCCCTTGCATCTGGTTACTCAAAAGAACAACAGCTCTGGAAAGCCACATGAAGCGGTTACTGTTACGTGTGACTGAACCTTCATTTGTCGCAAAAACTTGGAATCACCAGCGATCAGAAAAGGAACAACTACAGCCAAGACAGTGCGTTTCATCTGACCTTGGACCGAGTGGCGCGTAAAAACCAGGACCTCGTTCCTTCATATATGCATACATGGGCGGCTGACATATGCATTCGGAATCATCGGTGAACAGTAGTCTAAAAAGCCTCGCGCCTGTCCATTCATTACTAGCAGATTGCATAAGGATCAACGCATGCGCCTCATGACCCCGAGCAAACCCAAAGAGGCTAGATTGGGAAGTAGATAGGTGTAGTTGTGTCATCAAATTTTAGTCTGACCTACACATTCCTTAAGTTCTTGTAACAACGCGCGGAACGATCAAAAAAGAGAAGAAAATAAACCTGTGCGAGAGAGACTCGTTTTGATGGAAGATGCGGAGACTGTGTGGTTGCAAACCCTCGATTGACTGATATCTGCCTCCATGAATGACAGCTTTTCAAACCGTAAAATAATTAACAAGCACGCTAAACAATACTACTCAATGAAATTGTAAAAATTTCGCATTGTCTGGTAACTTTGAAATTTCTTGTATGCGATGCTCTGTGTATCAACAGGTCTGTGCAATAACTAATCATTGAGGGTCGAATACACAACTCTGCAATCTCGTTCATAACTCATGATGATGTTTGCTGTTGCTCGGCACAACATCACAAAAAGCCCACATTCAGGTGAATTGCCCACTTACAGAGTGTAACAGATCATCGTGTCCTGGGTGAGCCGATTCGCCACGGGCGCTAGCCAAGGAACGACGCAAGTCTTCAGGATCACCGTCTACCGTATCACCCAGCCGTGTGCCGGCCAACTTGGCGACCGCATCACCGGATCGCAGTTTGATGCCACAAGTGGCGATCTCATCGTAGATTTGTGCCAGATAGGCCTCAGGCAAGTCCTGACTATCATTGATTCCGCGGTTCATGCGAATATAATCTTCCTGTGAAAGCGAGAAGAAGGACAAACATGTGATGAGGACTACAATATTGGCATCGTGAACATTCATCCATGAACAATTCACCTGGGAAAGTGAACTCACGAATGAGCAGAAAAACTAAGTGTTCTCTTCGAAACGTGTAAAAGCCTCCACCCAGTCACGTGCTGACCAACATCTGGATTGAACAGTGTAAAATTGGTACAACTTAAACAGGAATATTCGTAGCAGAAAAAGTCCTAATTTCGACCTCCAATTTAGATATACAAAACCGGCTAAGTTTGGACTCCCAAATAAAGTGACTAACAGAAGACAGACATTACAAACAAAAGCCTAATGGGACTGTAACCGGCGGAGAGACGGACGCTGTAAGCTAAGATCGCTAGATAATGAATCACCTTAGCCATACGATGATGTTGTTTGATTTGTGAGCTGTGCAAATCAGTGGTGAGCATAATGATGGAGAAGGCAAGCACGTAAGCCGTGTCAGCCGAAGCGAATAAGCCGTTGTTCGGATTACAAGCACAATAACGCGCAGCAAACTTTTCCATCAATCGGTCGATTTTCTGAGCCTCACCGGGTAATCGGAATCCAGCCAGAAATTCTCTGAAAGAAACGAAAACACAGTGCAACCGTCTGAATCTGAACCACTCAGTTTGAAAAGTACAGTGGGGTTAGACAGGATTGCCAAATCGAGATACATCAGGGTACTGATATAAAGAGTCTAGGAAAATGGATAAAATGATCATTACAGTTTCGGTTTCCAGCATAATGCTGTTGTACGTGAACCAGTAACCGCCAGTTCGTCCAGAACAAGAACCGGTCTAGAGAGAAGGGCGAAAAAAAAATCAAGCTGTGCATACAACTGTATACATCGTTTGGTCAGTTTGGTGACTTGGTGTGACCGAGTGAGACTAAGCACTACCCACAAACAGGCACGAATAACAGAACATATGGAACTATGTCAAGTACAGCGCACGTACACAGCAATCCTCGAATTGCCTACGTAACTACGATCAATCCTGACAGGCGGTCACACCGATAAGAGCATTGGTACTCATTACGTGAGTTGATGCTTCAGTCCAGACAGTGGTGTCGTCGGACATCCGAAGTCACGCTGACTATACCGAAGTTGTTTTGGGACCGACTGTTCCCAACCGGCTACGAATGATTGTTACATATTCGGCGCAGTTTTCAAAGGAAAAACTAACGCGACAAGTTGTTATAAAATTTTGCTTGGCTATTCTCGTTATTCGGATGAGATCCAATTGCGAAAAAATTCGGGCTTGACTGGATTCGAAAATTGTGTCGAGATATCTGATTTTACACGATCAGTTAACAAACAAAAGAAGACTAAGCGGAAGAACTAGAAATGGTATGGATACAGGTACGCCATTGACGGCGACACATTGCCATCTCGAATAGCATCTCCAACCAACGATTTAAGTGGTCATGAGGACCCCATCCGGGCAGGCGACACTTACCCTCTTTGCTCAATGGAGCAGTAAGGGCCTTCATATTTCGTGACCACGTGATTGCTTGACCACCATGTGGTTTCACCCAACCGTTGGTGGTCTCATCATATAATGCTCGGTACGGTAAACGACCAGATGGCATACGAAGTAGGTGACTCAACCATCGTAAGCTGTGTACCGTGATTAGGTGAACAATTGATCGCGCATCCCGAGCGTTCCGGAATACGCGTCGGCGAACTGCCACATTACTCACGCGATCAGTCCACTTAATATGGGCCAATTGGCTGAGACAACGATGGTCAAACACCGCAAGCCTGTTGACAAATTCCCTGCGAATAGGCCACGTTTCTGGGCCATACAGCAAAACAGAACGTACACAAGCATTATATACTCTTCTTTTCAGCGACGACTAAACGTCTTTTCGACGCTATAGATGACAGAGCTTGGCAGAGGCAACTCGTGTCTTCGCAATCCTCGCTGATATCTCATCAGTAATATTACAGGTTGACGAGATGGTGCTACCCAAGTATGTGAAACTGTTCACAGTCTCAAGCGGATTACCTGCAATGAAGAAAGTAGGAATGGAAATGACCCAGTCTTGAAACAGTACTCTCACCCTGCTTGCAGAGTGGGCATACAGTGATCTCAACAGATTCAAGTATTTCTCTGGTACTCCCTTGCGAGGGAGACAGCCCCAGAGAACGTTGCGAGATCAGCATATACCGGTTAAAGATGTTCGCATTAATTTTGTGTAACTCAACTGGTATTTGTAGGGAACAACAATCATGTTACTGAGTTTTAAGCAGAACCTGAGGGAAGTTCAATGAAGCTTCCCAGTCGCTCCCAAGCAATTGTACACGTAGTACTGTGCACAAAGGGCCGGGGAATCATTTTTCAGGTTGAAGCTGTAGTGCATCTGCGTAAACACCCGTGAACATTACTCAATATACAACAGAATTGAGCCTTGTTTAGTCTGCAATGAGAGTTGAATAGAGCTTCGGTGGAAAAAAGCAATAACTTCACATAAAGTCGAATGATTTTTGTGCGTCCCTACAGACCACACTTCACCCTCACGCACAAACACGTTAGAGTGCTCCATGAGGTTCAGAAAGAGGTGATCATGATAAAGTGAACTGGATACAACCAGGACTCGACAATAGAGTCGCACGGTTATCAGAACCACTTTCTTATCAAATGATTTAGAGTCTAGTGAAATCTGCGCAACAAGACCTCTGTACTAGCAATAATCCTTCATTAATGCCACTCTCGTGGGACACAGAACTCAATAAAACACCTAAATTGACCCCACTAGGCAGACTTGTTTGCAAAACAAAAAAGCACTAAGGAGGGACGTTTTGTACCGCGCAGTCTAGTAAAAATGGTGTGATCATATATATAGATGATTTTTGCCGTGCAAATACATAAATCAATCAGCTAGCTTTTATGCGTGTCACAGCAGAACACAATGGTTGATGCAAGAGGTGTGGCAGTCAGCCTGGTGTTGGGCATCTAATTGGATGAGTGAAAACCAAAAAGTCAATTCGGTTGATAGACAAAATGGTAACCTAGCGATACTCATTCAGTCTAATATTAGTAGGCATGATCATAAAGGAAGTGGAAAACTGATACTTTCTGTAAAAACGGCACTGTTAAAAAAGATTAAAGGTTCGTAATATACGGAAAATCCTCGATAATGAGTGGTGGCGTCTGTCTGAAACGTCAGCGCACTGTTACTGTGAGCTATGTTGCTTGGCGATGATTTGAACGTGCTCCACTTGTAAACAGCTTCGTTTCTGGTAAAGCGTTACAACCAAAAGCGCTGCAACATGTAGCAAAGCCAAGGATCAAAAACTTTAAGGCAGCATACAAGTGACTGTAATGGCGCAGACACAAACCTGAAGGAGAAAGTTTGATGGTGAAGCTGTGGAAATGGACAATGTCAACATGCGTGCCAAAGTATCTGCGTACATATATTCTTCACGGTAGGTTTAAATTAAATTAGACCAGCTTCATCTAACGTGCGTTTCGTAATGAAACACTAAAAAGCCGCGAATGAGTGCAAAGGTGGGACATTCAATGAATGACGACAAGTAGTTCTGGATGAATTTCTTCTCACTGATACTTGCACTGTGGTATCAGCGTTTTAGAAGTGACGTATCGCCGACATCTTTTCGAGCGTGCTTTCGTAGTCGTAGATATGAATACATAGGCCAAATTCCTTGTTAACTACATAAGCGTCTCACATACACGTCATTGACTAAAGTAAAACCTTGTTGTAGTTAGACGGTTGATAGTACTCCGTAGATTTTCCGTTAGCGCTGAAGTAACTAACGAAGGTGGCGAGGATGAGATGTTGATTGGCCTACTTAAAGGTCTACACGTCGAATAGCACAACAAAAAACTAGAAGAGTTCACGAGCAGCAACGAGCGTGCACATATCAGATGGCCAGAAGGCTGTCATTAAACAAACTCACTAATGCAGCTGGTCCAGATAAAGTGGAAGGAAAGGAATATTCACTTGCCATTGAATCATTGGGACCTTATGAATGGAACTGTAAAAGCACATAATCAGGAAAGTTCGCGTTAAGGCGGTCGTGTCAAACCGACCAAAACAGTCATTGACCGAGTTGACGACAGCTGGTCAGTTCGCGTACAAACAGTCGTCAGGTCCTATCAGTCGGTGATGATGGTCGATTAACGTCATTGTTTTTTTTGGTGTAAAGTCTAAGTATGTTATCTGGTAGGTCTTATATTCTAATACATTTGGTTGTCCCCAGTTTCCCAGTGCTTTTCCTACAGTGGCGACACATAACCCACACTTCGACCGAGTTGACAGAGTGACTATAACAAGTAGACAACAAGAAAAAGGTAGAACAGCAACGGCATTTGAACAAACGAAATGCCCATTACAGAAGTGACAGAAAGGGCTTTAAAAATATCAACGGAGGCCCATCGAAATCAAGGTGTAAAGTCTCAAGAAGTTAGCTGTCAGGATAAATGACTTTCTTCCACAGAGTTGAGAGTCAATGCGATCGTGAAATCCACTAACGATCCTGAATAAGAAACAGATTGCCAGACTGTTCTCTATCTCAAGTACAGCGCCACCACCGTAGTATGGCTCAGCAAACAGATCGAAATTAGTATCGGCGAAACAGTCATACACAGATTCGATGGACTGATCCCAAATTTTCCGTGTAAACATTTTACTGCATGTTTCTTTGTGTGATGCGTGACAATACACGTCATCGCCCTCTGTCAGAGATGCAACCAACGTGAAAACAAGGAGGCTTATTGTAACCCAAGAGCCACCAAAATCGGTCTAGCTGCTGTGACCGCAAAAGATGCTTGGGCTAGGAAGTTGTTTATTGCGCAAAATCTACTGCAAGCCGTGTGAGAACACAAAATAACAAACGCGAACACTATTTTGCCTGGCTGACGTGTATCCGCATCTGCCGGGCAGTAATACATCGTCATTCGTCGCGCCACAGATAGTACACATACACTTCCAACAGTCGCCTCTGGTCCCCCTTCTTTCTGGCATTGAGACCTGTCCTTTGGATTCCGTGCGTACATGTCGTGCTATGCTACTCACAAACGAAGACGCATATTACACAGCACGATCCAAGGCCAAGAAGTATGAGTCTGAATCGAATACCCTCGACCGTAACTTTGCTTTCGCTGCAGATCCACCATAGTCAGAGTAAACGATACGCCAATCCGGCAGCGAGTAAACATTGCACCGGACATCATCAGTCTTTCTCTTACCAGGCATTCAGATCACTACTTTCAGTGAGTTAGCACTGTAGGAGCTACATACGCTCGGTACCACACACGACATCAGTGACATCAACTTCAATCTAGTTTTTCAAGAATTCATGCAAAAAATCAACATACTGAGCAGCCCAAACAACTAGGTGTGCGAAAGCCCATTAGTAGATGACGTATCCACAATTCCAGCGCAGTGATATGTGTTATAGAGTGGCCACAACAAACGTTCGTGAATCGGAAGATGCACTGGTTGCAGCCATCTCGGTTGACACGAGTGTTCAGTGAGTCTTGGAGGATGCGGTAGTCGCACTCCAAGTGAGCGCAAAAACGACTCACTCTGAAATGCACGGAGATGCATTTCTAAAAGGGGTCACTCATCATCACAATGATTCGCCCATTAAACGCCTGGATGGTGAATTGGGACAGTGATTCGCTAACCGAAGTAGATTACTGTCTTCTAGCCACAGATCGTTTCAGCAAAAGGAATTCAAATCACCTCAATAAGTTTTACTGAACTCTTCGGCGTCAACGACGTTTAAAATGCTCGAACACCATCAGGTCAACCTCAACTGAACAAACAGCCAAGTGAAGTCTTAAATCGACATCTTCAATAAGATGTTTACAAAAGGTATATCGACGAGGGTTTGTAGAAAAGGTGTGAGGACACCCACATTGAGCTGAAAAAGGCAATTAATCCAGTAGACGAGAGTTGATTGGTTCGTGGCAGTGTTGCCGCCACATTCAAATGGATGTTACGAATAACAGCTTGATTTTAGTGAGTTTTATATAAACAGGCAACATATTGTACAACAGTTCAGTCCAATCGCTCTCAGTCTTCCAATGTTTCCCGTAGCGTGGTGATGGAGTAATCCCAAATTTGATTATGGGCATTCAGCGTTAATAACAATTGTGCGCAGTAAATAAGAGTGGACTCATTTGTTAGATTTACGCAGGGTAAACTATAGGATCAACATAACGTACAAATCTTTGGTTTACACACAGAATTTTATTTCGTTTAACGATTGCCGCTCCGATAGAGTCAGCTCATTCAGCAGTTATTTAGCCGGGAATGAGGGACGTACTACTATTGAGGTTCAACTGATTTAGGTAGGGAGAAAAACGCGCCTCACGAAGCGGTAGAACGAAATAAGTGGTCCGACCGTAAAGAGCTTCCTCAAGAAGGATCACTACTGTCTGGTCCCATGAAGTTTCTATATAAGAGGGAATATCCCTTAGAACTGATCACACATAACGGTTCTAATTTGGATTGAATCAACTCTAAGGGACACAACAGCGATTATAAGCACAATATTTTCAATTAAAATCTGAAGTATAAGCTACGTAAAACAGCTGACTTGATCATTTTACAGGTGGTCTGAGGTAAACCACATCGTCATTACTCATTATTTTCAGGTTTGAGCCGTACTCGTGAAAACTACGGCTTGGACTGCCGTTGGTTCCGAAAATGGTTCACGAAGTAGCAGGGTAACAAATAAATACGAATGTATACCGAAGAAATAGAAAACAAAGAGAATAAACGAACGAAACTAACATGAATTGAACATCACTCGAAAAACCGGTTGCACCTGTCGCATTTTCGTAGACTTGTCAGCAAGCTTCTTTCGAAAAGCAGTAGACTCGAGTTTCGCTCTTGTGAAAGCTCGCCATCAGTCTACGGGAATGTGACAGCTGCGATCAATTGCGAGTGTTCAATTTATGTAAAACCAAAAACCTCTACTAATCACCAATAATCAAAATATTGCTCAATAAATTGATTTGTGATTATAACACAGAGAGAAGTCCTGGTCGAGAGGTCATCGAGTGGAGTTAACTGGACAATTACTGTCTCCACTTGAGGCAATCAGGTAACTTGAGCACTACTTATAAGCGAAAGTGATTGAGCATCCACATTCCTGAGGACAATGGCTCAGTGGTCAACACGGATGTCTCATAAAAGCGAAACTCAAGTTTAGTGCCTCTTTTCAAAAAAGGGTGACTGAAGGGTATATGTGATGAATTTTGATTGATGTTCATCCTATGCAAAGCCAGGGCCTCCTACTATTCACCAATTTCACGAAAGAGAAGAGTCATAGAGCTTGCGGATACAGACTCGCCACTAACTGCGACACAATGCCCTGTCAGAGCGTGGTCCTAAGCAACGATTTGGACGGTCACAAACTCCTCAACTCGATAGACGACATTCCTCAACCTTGCTCAGCCAAGCAATCAAGGATTTTGTAGAACGTGACTAAGTCATTAACTTCACGGAAGTATATCGTTTCCCTCGCTTTGCCACGTTTTGAATGACATAAAAATCGTGGATTACCGACAGTGCTTGACCTTCATTTGATTAAAAAAACACGTAGCCAACAAGAGAATAACGGTGCTTTGATCTAATCTTATTTACTCAAAGCAGTCCGCAAATCTCGCTCTAGAAATCATCGATCACGGTCTAACATGAAACAAACGAGGATCCTACAGCAGGCGAATCAGTAGGCTGAGAATCTGCGTTTATTTGTCATCTTCAACAGCATGAACCTTTTAGAAACAATATGTAAAATGCATCATTAACTGTAGGTTACGCAACTACAGGAGTGAGCGAAACAGAAGGTTATAACGAGGTTATTTTTGAACTGCTTCCTGCTGGAATCGTCATGCTTCGACACTGAACAGAATGGATTGTTCTCTTTCACAAAAGAGAGACCAACAACATAAGGTCGGTCCTGTTAGTGGTCTCACTAGGACGATTAGTGTTGTACCAGCAGAATCGTAGCGATAAATCAACCATTCAGAACAAAATGCTTTCTGCTAGAACGCTCAGATCTATGAACTTTCCAACCGAATGCACCGAAGAGAGAACGCGCGCAAAACGAATTTGTTCTCTCTACCTCAAATTACTGCGCAACGGTGCTGTACTAATAGGGTAAGGATGACCTTGAGGAAGGAACAGAAGGTTCAACACCTTCTGGAAACGTTCCGGGCAAATGGGTCGGTTGATTAATGCCCAACTAACATTTGGACAAATATTGAATGTCTGGAGGACTGTACCTCAAACCTGACTTTAGAATGGGAATTGCCCATTTTAGAAACAAGAGTAAAAAAACTGTTATGAAACATGAACAGCGACCTATGACGGTGAAACATAAACAACACACCACAACAAAATGTTCAAAGGAAATGGAACTGTCTGGCCACCAAATAGCTGCCGTATTAAAGTTTACAATCTATAAAAGAATCAACCAGCTGAGATTTACCTCATCGATGGAACAAAATCTTTGCCAGCAAAATCGAATCGGTCTACATAGGCGTACATGACACGCAAATTATACGGATCGTTCTCGCCCAAATAATCCCCGATTCGGGCCTTGCTCAACCGGTCCTCAGTTTGTAGTAATTCCGCAATCGCTTCCACGTTATCTTTTAGCAGACCGTGTTGTTGTAACAAATGCAAACCTTGGGCCATTTTGCCCTGATTGAAAAAATTAATGCCGGATTCATATAATTCTTTCTGGGCTTTTCGTGATTCGAAATCACCAGGATCATCGATGGCTTTCGGTGTAGTCGCAGCGTCTGCGTTGGTGTGAAAAATAGATGAAACGAAATGAGAACGTTAATAATAATAATAATAATAATAATAATAATAATAATAATTTAAAAAACGAAGATGAGAACACACAAGTATCAATGTAGTACAGAGGTGTTTGGTGGTCGGAAGAATGTAATAATCAAATTGCACCATGAAGGTCTAGAACTTCTTTGAAATTGGTGTTACAATCGTTTTTCCGACAATCTGTACCTCCAGTCGCTGCTACTAGTTCGGTGCACATTAAAATAAACTAGACAGCATTTTGCAAAGGGAGATTTCCCTATGTAAAAAAACTATGATGGTAAGTAAACTGGACCAATATTCGTGATGTTACAAATATATTAGTACAAATACCCACAGTCATACCTGACAAGTTTCCGTTCAAAATTGACATACTGGCTTTAACACTACTGTTACGCGATGCGGAGTTACACGAGTTGAATAGTACTGTCAAGTCACCCAATCACAAACAGAAATATTTCAGATAGTTATGTTTCGGATGAGTATAAAACAAGCGGAAATACTTCCAATACTCTCATCGGTTACGTTGCACAGGCTGCGGCAAGCAACCACGAATAAATCCATACGAAAAATCCATTATGTAGTTACGAAGCTCAAAAGTTATGCATTGGTCGGGTCGTTTAAGAAACCATCAGTGAAGAGTAAGTCGATTTTACAACCGCGAATTATGATTGTAGGTTAAAGCTAGCGATGATCCTAGGAAAAACCCTTAAGCCATTGTTTACACGACGTAAGGAAGATTAAAAAAAATGTGGCGTGTACACTACTGTCTAATAAAAATTAAACGGTCTGTTTCCAATGTCCGTCTGAGAACCGAATTAATTCTGTTCTTCTATTCACAACCATTCACTCTATCTAGCTCATGTGCCTGGAGTGAAGGTTATGAATTAAAAACGAACTCTGTCGTTTTCAGTTGGAAATGATCTAACCAAAAACACGAACACGAAGTTAAAAACTAATTTCGATTTTGTGTCATCTTCGACAAAATGCCTAACCAATTGTGAGCACCGTTATCAGAGGATTGATAGCCCCATCCAGCTTAAGCCATATTACGAGGACAGTGCACAGTGCAAAGAGCGAGCGATCCATCTTAGGAGTAATCATCATGATATACCCAGTGGTGTCCTGCTTCGAGCAAGTTCAGAGCTATAGTTGATGAATTCCGCATACTGGTAGTGAGAAATCAGCACAAAGTCGAAACTTGTTGTAAGTCACTAAGACCAATTTGTTGGACGGGACGTTTCTAAGCGTGGTCCTAGCCGTCCCCTTACCTCCATGATTGTGACAGTGTTTAAACGTTGGTAGCTCGTACAATGTCTGCATCGTCACTGTTTAAAGGAATCGGGGAATTATTGGTGGAGATTTCGCAGTACCTGCTACAACTATTGTAGGTAACTGACACCAGCATTATCTAGGATAAGCTGACTATATCCTGAAAAACAGTAATATATTTAATGCATTTAACACGTACCAACCACGGAGTAGCAAACGTGCCATAACGTTATAAAAAAAAGTAATGTACAAGGTAAACAAAGACAAAAATGTGGAGCGATATAAAGAAAAGGTTACGGTGATCCACACAGAGATTCTCAACACGAGCACCATTGAGTTCTATTCTTCACCATATCAGACAATGAACTCAACCAAAGATATTCATCGTCTTACGGAACCCAGCCAAGAAGTCGGCATTGCCCTGATGAAGTAAGCTTCGGAATGAATGTCTTCATACCTAAAACACAAGTCATGCGCTGACCACCGAGTTGCCATTTTTAGCCTAGTCCACCACTCGGAGCTAGGTATGAACATCAAATTCGCTGAATGTTGACGTTTGCTGCATTTCAGCAATCAGAATCCAGGACAGCAGTCGGTGATTAGAACTGACGGGACTTACACCATCTATTCAATAATGGCTACACACTTGGGTTGGGTTCACGGCCACCTTTAACGATCGGGTTAGAAAAGGTTTAGGACTTAGCGTGATGGCCGCCGCCTCATTAGTGAATTGGATTATCGTGAGCAGTAGATTGCGCAGACTTCTTGACAGGTTCTATTAAGGCTAGCTGTACACCCGAAACCCTCAGCAATTTTTTTTACAGCCGCTCATGTCCTAAATGATTGTAAAACATCTTGTACTTAGATCTGGTCACTCTTCTTCGGTCGACACATGGCTCTGACATAGTCGTTCTGACCGGATATATGAACGCCCTGGTGGGCAGATTTGGGCTGGTATTACATCACTCGGGTAATACCGGGCGGCTGTTGCAACAATGCGCTGATCATAAGCTATATACAGCCAACACACATTTTAGACATCGTGCACGTCAATGTTATATGTAGCGCCCCCTCAGATGGATTACATAACTGTTAGTTATAGGTAGCGGGGCTCCATTCAAGACTGTCGTTCTTATTAGAGCACATATTTAGATTTAGACCATATGTTGGTTTGTTGTTGTTTTGTTCTTACTTTCGCGAGTCAGTGACCTCAACAACAGCAACGGATGGCTGTTGAGAAACTGGTTATATTGTCAGTAAAGCAAAAGTACCAAACCAGCCTAAAAAGCAGGCTTAGCAGTTCTAATCCAAAAGAGTTCAATAGCTCCTGGGCCCAAATCTCACAGACCATTCATGAAGCAGATACTACAGCATGCGGCAGGGTGGCTCGTAAGGTGAACAAACATTGGATCTCGGAGAAATCCTTGGAGTTGTTAGAGACCAGACGGAACATACTTTCTGGCAGTTCATATGACAAGTTTGAAGGATATACTAGTAAGAAGTTGAAGCACGACCTGGTTACTGATCGTGAGGCCTGGTTAATGGAGAAAGTAAAGGAAACGGAGACTACTTTTGCTTCATAAAACGCCGGCAGACTCTTAAAACTTATCCAAGTTACTGGTTGAAGGCGACTGTCTGTCAGTGAAGCTATCAGCGAGGTAGACAGTACATTCATCCATAGTACAGAAGAGTAGATCGCCGGACGGAACGCTTTGAAGGTCAGTTTCGCTGACGACCTATTTCTAATGTGTTGCCGCCACAAACTCATAATGTAGCACTCTGATCAGTAGATTTAAGATTACCCACTGAGATTGAGGTTCGCAAGTGTATCTTTTAAAAAGAGATTAGCTGGAAAGTGTACCTGAATGCGAAAGCTGCAATTAAATATGAGTGATGTTCAACTTAAAGGTTTTTATAATGTTTTGTAGGAGCTTGTCAGCTTCGCGGTCTACCTGTATAAAGCTCGA
Source organism: Paragonimus heterotremus (assembly GCA_013368495.1). Taxonomy (NCBI): domain Eukaryota; kingdom Metazoa; phylum Platyhelminthes; class Trematoda; order Plagiorchiida; family Troglotrematidae; genus Paragonimus; species Paragonimus heterotremus. The sequence continues at coordinate 10,673 of LUCH01001237.1, read as the reverse complement.
GTGAGCTTAAAGTACCTAGAAGACTTTTTTTACAAGACTAAGACCTTAAAACAGCTTTGCCAACAAAACCAAACACAGCATGAATGTCTAAGAAAACCAACACCCGTAACTGGTAGTGATGTCCTTAGTTTCAATGTTTGATGAAGTGAAGATTTGATTAGTGCAGACCAGGGTCAGAGCGAAAACCGACCTGCATTACCTTATTAAAATGCTGTAAAGTAGCGAAAGTCCAGATGCGGCAGAAGCCGAATTAAATCCTCGGTAAGAAAAGAAACATGACACAAGGCTTTTGAAAAAGTAGATGACAGCAGCTGTGCGTTCGCTCATGACAAATTGTGCACGGTGCTATAGTTCACAGATACGGTGTCAGCTGCTGGATGAACGCAGTACCAACACTGTGGAAAAAAACTGGAGGAGGTTGTCTGCATCAAGAGCCTTGCGGCGACTAACGAGTCGAAATGTGCATGGTGAACCTGTGTTGCGGAAAGCAGGTGAGTAGCTATCAGTCAGAGAGCACAAATGATTATGCTTCTTGTAGCCAGTTGTGTAGATGAGTAAATGAACTGCAATTGAAAGTGCTCTGCATAACGTTACTGTTGCTAAATTTCCTAGACTCGGCTTTGAGCAACACCTGTTTCAATCGAGTAACATCTAAGTAGCACAAAACCTCATAAATTTCATGACAGTAATGATTATGGGAGTGAAAAAAAGAAATGTTATTCTCAAGCCAACTCACTTGTAGTCTGTACACTTGCAATTGCTGAGCCTCGGTCTGCGACTTCGTTCACCAAGACAACAGTCGGTTCCGTTCCCAAAAACGACTGAGACTCTGGACTCATGTAAAGTTCATGCGACCAATCAACCATGCAGCGCAAGATGAGCACTAAACATTCGAGCCCACTTGTCCGAATCGCCTGACGCTGGCCAGCAGAACTTGTCGGATCGGCGACCGCGTAACGACCTTGAGCTATCTTGGCTAGACTTGTGGTCAGTCGTTCGAATAGGTTTGCCATATTCATATCACAATCGTAGTTCAAATAAATGTCCACCACACATTGGGCATCAGCACAAATGCGTCGTAATGCCTCCATCACCACCCATTTGTGCTCGAATGTGGACTTAGGAGAGTCGAGGATTTCGAGGAACACGTCCTTGACAAACACTTCGATTTGGCGCTTCAAATGCGGTTTGAAGTGAGTAAGCAAGGATAAGAAAATAGACACAGACAGCTGGCACACTTCGGCGACCGGAGATATTCCGTTTTTGATTAACGCCACACACAAATATTGCTTGATGGCGGTAATGAATATCTCACTAGAGAGAAACAGAGCCCCAGGTTGTTGGAACAAACTGAGCAACAATTGAAGTGACAATGTTTTTGAGCGGATTGCGTTTGATTTGGCATCGGAGGATCGTGAGCCACCGAACTCTTTAGTGGCCAGACGACACGGAATACGAGAAAAGCGTCCTTCTGAGTAACATGTGCTAAAGCCACGGCTTCGGGATGAGTCGTAGTGCCCATAGCTTCCTTTTCGTTGATGTTTTCCGCCGTTCCGTTTGATAAACCGTTGACTTCAGGTGAGGGTGGTGAGGAACCGTCACTCGCGTCATGGTCGTGTGCGGCCGTAGCTTCGGTCGATAAATGCACCTGACCGTCTTCACCGAGGCTAGGATGTTGAATTATCTCATCCAAAATACTCCGAACGATGAGATCCCCGTTCTCAGTCTCGTCCACGGAAGCGTCCACCTCACTGTCCCCGCTTGTTGTGCTGTGGACTTCCGGCTCATGATTCTGAGAACCGCGGGATGTAGAAGGAACAATCAACCAAGCAGAATTCAATTAACCATCAACAGTATAAGACCTAGCAAATCACGGAATTGATCTTAAGTAACATGAAAGTCGTCGATTATCATGAATTCAAGCGGAAAATTCCTCGGAATCTAAGTTTTGAACAGAAAATCCCAATCGGGAGAAGCAGTGATCTTATAGTGGTGAAGAATGACCAGAATTAAACTTACAACTAACCGTAGCCTTGGAGTTCACGCACACTTTCATCTGCAGTTACCAAAATGAGACACCAGCATCGCGCTTCTCTCCTGTCAGGGCTTGTTGGTAGTGTTCATCTTTGTCACGACCGGGATTTGAACTCCGACCAACGTTCTTATGAAGCAACAGTGTTGATCATTGTGCCAATGACCTCACACTAGGCGCGGTCGAATTATCATATCTAAACGCTTAGTCACATTCGATTGTGGGTACTGAGCAAGTTGGCCAGATCGCATTCACAAGAGACAGTGGCTGTCCCGTTAACGCCAAACGACTTTTCAACCAGGTTGAAATGAGTTAATTCATTAAACTTGCCGAGCGATGTGGTCGAGTGCTCACATATGATAAAAAGATTATACCTGATATGCGGTCAAACATGACATGTTTAAATACGCCCATATCAGGGGAACATGAGTCAGAATCCAGATCCCGATCGTTGTAAGGATATGAATTACCCATGAGCGTTAAACAAAGGGAAAGTCTGTGATCAACTGCGAGTGATGTTCAACTACTCGTCGGTTATAAAGAGTCGTTTTATTTGCCTAGCGAGCAAATGCTATTCATGTTGCAATCATATCATAATATGGTGATGTTAAGGTAAAATGACGCAATGAAACAACCACCCGCCACGTAGGGAAAGACTAAAATGTGAACCAGTAAACGCTAGTCTGCTTAACCATGCGATGGGTGCACAATAAAATGGAACGCGACAAAGGAGGCTCTCTGCAGACCAAAGCAGATAACCATGGGCGTCAAGTGGGCCAACTGGAGAGGAAAAACAATTGTGATCTGAGTGAATCTTCAGACAACTTGCCGATAAGTTTTTGTTACGGCAGCATGACTTGAAGTTTGGCTGCTACTGAGAGTCACTGATAGGTGCGAGAACTCTTTCAATGCACAGATAGTCAACGTCACTGCAGTCTCCGAACAGAGTCGTCACCACACAGGCTACTTTGAAAGGCAGGATGAGATACAGGCGGTCTGTCTGAACCACACTACAGTGGTATCGATGAGTAATTTGATGTTTGTAATCACCAATTCATGCACATGTTCAAAGACACTATTTCAATGAGCGCATTATGTATGCGTGTGCGTCATGAGAATTCGACGGTCAAGTGTGACATCCAAAAGGCATGGCAGTCTGACACTTACCATTCTAAAAGGGAAGAGGTCTAGTTGAACTGGCGTAAACCGCCACAGCCATTCAGAGAGACTGCTACTAATTCAGGACAGTGGGTGATTTTATGCGTGCTTAAGAGTGCACTGCTGATCGCGGGCTAGACTCAACATCAACTGAAGCTAGATTTAGCAGATCTTCAAGTAATAAACAAAACCGATGTTATTACAAGATGGATATGTCGTTCATTCAATCGGCCTGGGCTCCAATGAACATGATGTCGGGTCTGAATGGCAGTGTATTTTTAGACTTCAGTGACGTAAATCCGATCCAGCAAGTAATGCATAGACGACGGTCATGTTGTTTGAGAGACATTGACTTGACAAAGGTGTGTATCACAACGTCAAATGGAAGACAAGTGGTACTCAGCAATACGAAGTAAGATTATTGGAATAACACTAACCATCCGAAGATGAAAACTAAGAGCTTAGTCTCAAAAGGAGGAATGGCAATTGGTTGACGCTCCTGTTGGCATTAGAGCATGCCATTCATCGGCGGCAACGCAAACAGGAAAATGTCTCGATAACAGATACAACCATTAAAAAAGTAATCTCAAATGCTTAAATACATGACAGGTAGAACACTAGTACTGACAGCAACGATCGATTACGATGAGACGAGAAACGCTTGATAAGCTAACATCATTTAAAACACTCTCACCGTTTCTGGGTAGGCATCATTCATAGAAGATTGCTGTGTAGATCCCTCCCTCTGGCTGTGATGATGATCATCGACCGAAGCACATGGACTAGCCAATGCGATAGCTGCTTCCAGAGCGTTGTGTTCCATACGTTGAAAAATGATGCTGATAATCTGAGTGAGTGTAGCACGCGCAGTTGCTTGATTGACCGGATTCTTAGTGGCCATGAAAATATTGTAACATGTGCGAACAACGAGTAAAATGTCAGCTTCATGGATTTCAACCACGGAACTGGTCACGACCGTAAGCAAAGCTTTTAATACCTGCAGTTGTACGCCATCATCGGTTTGTACGCCCTAAACAAATTGAAATGAGAATAAAGTTAAGCTTTTTATCTTGAACATTACAAAATGTTTGCTGTAACATAAATTTCTAGGTCAAAACCGAGTAGGATACTAGCCGTAGGAATAAACGGTCTAGAACCGAGATCTTTACGTTTGATACCTAATATGGATAATTCTGAGTTACCTGGAACTCGATAAGAACAAACGGATAGCGATGAGAGAAATTACGGTTAATGAAGAAAAGTAGATAAAATGAGCAAAATTGTCACATTGATGAAATTCAAGAACAAAAACGTCGATCCTAGTAAATGGAGACAGACAGAGAGAGAGAGAGAGAGGGACAAAATGCTACAAACAAACGTGTGAAAACGTTAACATAACACCAGATGAAGAAAAGGGCCAAATGAGCAGTTGGTCACCGTGGGCGGAGGACCAATTGTAAAATCAAAATTAACTCTTAAAAATGATAAGTAATTTGGCAGCTTTGACAAACCAATTGTGAGAAATCTAGACTTCAGCTGGATTCTGATTAGCGACTGATTGGGTTGGTAAATGAGTCTAAATATGATGGTTTTCAGCTTCCGGCGTGGCTTCTCAGTTCAATTGGCTAAGTCTGGATATGCTGTTTCTGTCGCCAGTACGAATCCAGTCGAGGTTCAGACTTTTCGCGATTAGTTCTCTTCTAACTCTTAAGAACGAGAAAGATCTATGTGCCTTTTAAAAAGGATGTTTGGAATTTTTTTACAAGGTAATGATTAAACTGAGTGAAACATTCTCAACAAAAGCTGAAGAAATAAAGCCAAAAGTTTGATTGTTACATTCAGAGCTGCTAATTTACGAACATGAAGCAAATCGACATGATCAAAGTGAATCACAGATAACCCTTGTCAATCTATCAATCTGTTGAGTTCTGTCGCACTTGTTAGGCAATGGATAAACGTTGCCACACGAATGACTAGAATCACATAAGCCAACCAGCCCGTTTCAGTCAGTGTAGTTGAACAAAATAAACGTCGCGATCCACCCACACTCCCAGTGGTAAACCAAAAGTAAACAGTACAATACCTTCACTCAACAGGCATTCAAGCGTGCTGGTACTGGTAACAGACCGTTTAAGAAAGGGTGTTTCATTCGAGGCGAATCGCACAATTGAGCTAATGGCAACGCAAAAGCGCTCGCGCCAAAATCAATGTGGCAACACGTGACAAAACCTTGGCAGCGCCAGCTAAAGCACCGTGTACAGTGCCCGCACATGCATGTGTAATGTGCATCCGCGTATGCGGACTGTTAACACGCCAGGTTACTTGTGAAGACTGATGTGATAATGGGTAAGCACTGCAATAGTGAATGATGACACTCGTGTGGCAGGCCGCTGTGATAAACTGAACATCTGTAGGCCCACTGGATTCGTCGAGTACATATCGTATTGACTCAAACGAACCTGATGTGGGCAATCAGAAAACCATGTAAACCACGACCAACTGGATAATTTGGCGGGACTTCAGATCTGTGACGGACATCAACATAGTACGCTCTAAAGGGCATACAAAACTGGAGAAGACTACATCACATTATTCTCGTTAGCGTATGAACAGCCTGCAGTTACAATGTCTAGCAAACTCAAGACTGATAATGGCGAATGACGCACGCGTTCGAAACGCCCACGAAATGGAAGCATATGACTGCTCTGTTTGCGATGTGCCGATAAGTGCTGATAACTTTCATAACACCTTTAAGGAATAAAGTAATCAGATCCAGGTCCGCGAAAAACTAAGGCATTGTGTTACTGTGTAAACAGCAAGATGCCTGACACTCTAAGTGCACATTAAATTTAACGTTCACTGGATCGTGATAAGTTTGTTTTAATTTTGCCGCTGTAATTGCCATGTGGTTCAAGGCCAAAAATCCGGCTTCACCAGTTAGCAAGTGTTCATCTTATCGCGCTGGCCTGTCAACCCAATATAATGATCCGCGGGTGTGTCTGCCCTATTGGCACACTAGACACAGAAGGTAACCCAGCAAGTTAGCAGTCACTCCCACACACACCAAGAGCGTGTTAAGCTTTCACTGAAAAAGATGTGAGGTAAAACGAAACGGAATAAAAAGAACGAAATCAGAATAAAATTGTTAGTTTAACCCTTTTAAAAATTACTGAAGCATAACTACGACAGCAACCGGTTCCACGTGTAGCACTTTATATGATCAGCTGATGATGCCAAGATGAGGTAGACGCACTTACACCCTCTTGATCAGAAGAATGCTTTTCATCAGTTCGGATTTCAGCCCTGTGCAACTGGCTTACCTTTATGTTACTTAACTTGGTTAGACGATATTGCAAGTAGGGCAAAATCATTTGAGAATAACCTAAGCCCACATCGACCGTCGTGTAACTGGTAGTCCATATTAGTATATTATGGGACTGTTCTTCGCATTAGTGGCCTAATGACAACGCAAACTCACTAAGTTCGGAAAAAAAAACAATCAATTTGTCGAATAATTCCAAAAAATTAAATTTCTGATTAGAGGAACAGTAGTCCTATCAACAGCACCTGTTTTGTGGCATGAAGATCAAAACGCCCAAATACGGAGGGTAACGAAGGTCGAAAGCTGACAAGAGAATTTCTGGCAAACCCATTGGTACACCATACTACTCCGTCAATTAATGAACATATGCTCCAGAAGACAACGCTATTCTAAATGGGCTATTGCTTCTGCCATGACTGCGGCGATGAGTATTCCGTCCAGGTACACATACGTACGTTCTAAAAAAAAAACTTGTAAAACAGTTTGCACATCTCAGTCCTGTTTATTCTTTGTATGATCCGATTTCACTATCAACTTTCATTTCGAACACATTTGATGGTGGTAGACTGGAGTGTTGTGAAACTGATTGAATTGTGACAAACGGGCCCGTAAGCATAAATATGCCGGTACACTCATCCGTGTACACACAAACATGAAAATCCGTCAAGCGGAGAATGATGAACATTTTCAAAGTCTCCAATAAGGCTTATTTGAAGACATCACACATCATGAGCGAAAATAGCAGTGAGAACACAGTGAATTGAGAGTAACCACATGTGTATGAAATCTGTTTAGCCAATCAGAGAAAACAAATATACATACATTAGGTCTTCAGTCAGATTAGGCGATACTATGAATCTAGTCACTGTTCGTAGCAACCGGAATCAAGGGAGTTTCGAAAGATCCTTAGGAAATGCGAAGTAGAACTGATAGAAGTAACATACACTGAGTAATTTACTCCACAATGATGGAGTGAGCACTTTGAGTGACTCAACGGAATAGCTGACATTTTAACAGTCCGTGAAAATGTTAAAGGTAGAGTAACACAGGCGATTACTGGTGATCCTGATCATTACTGTTCGGTGTGGGTAGCGTTTGGCTAGCATGCGTAGGCCAACAAATGCAAACTTGTCTTATTATTTCACAAGACAGTTGCGTGTTAGTTGAAAACGGTAGTAAACGATGCCGTTGTACACGAGCTCACTCCAATTTTGACAGGCTAATTGGTGGAAATGAATGGAAGTCTAACAGTGCGAATCCGTTTACATCCTCGCCACGGGCAAGCCAATTATCCGAGCTACACATAGACACTATACACCATTTCTGTTAGAGGTATACAGATGACTTTCTGATGCTACAAAACCGAAACTGGCAAAGACAACACACAGTTTCGCAATTCTAATGGATACCTCACCGGCAAACTGACAAGACAATGCCATCCAGGCAAGTGAAACGGTCCCAGTCCTAAGTAGAAAGTCTAAAAGTGAGTAGGTAGTATTGGGAGCGCTTTAGTTCACCAACAGTGCGTTGTAAGTTTAGGCAGTATTGAGTAACTATTTTTATCTGAAAAGGAAATCATTCTACATTCATTCCCAGTGCTGCGATGTACAACATACGCAACCCAGACCTACGTGGAAAAGAGAAGTAATTTGAGTAAGGTGACGTGAACACGAACGACAGAATTTATGTAGGAAAACCATGTAGTTGACGACAACTGACGACTAACCTGGAAACAAGAACAAATTGTCGTGACCACCTGCTCAATAATCCTAACTTTTCCCGTGACTCCAACCGCCTCGTTTGGCACGTGCCCATAGGCAATCAATTTCTGTAACGAATCCACAGCCGTAGTAACTATTTTGGCTGACTTCATAGCGCAAGCCAATTGGAACGGTCTAAGTAGTCTGTCATCGGCCATCAACACACCGGTATCGGAACGTAGTGGGGGGAGATGTGCACAAGAACTTTCACCGGATGTTGCTTGCATGGGTTTACTGTTGACTTCAGGCTGTTTCTTGAGAAGTTGTAAAGCTTCCTCACATGCTTTGCGAAGGGTGGCATTCTGCGACTTTTTGGTTTCTCGTTCGGCTGCTATTTTCTCAACGGCTTTGACCAGGAACATGCTAAACGCTTGGGTGGAGACCGTCAGTTGAGGTTGACGAGAAATTTCTGTTGTAATTGTTGAGACGGCTGTTGTTGAAGCTGTGGAGTGTTCAACGGGGGATTGATTGTGAGGTGATGGAAATGTGCTGTGATTCGAGCTATCGGGGTTATCCGGTGCGATTTTGAGATGCTTGGTTGGTGAACATGGACCGGGTAATGTAGATGATGTGGGCATATCGCGCACAAGTAGAAAATAATGTTTTCAGCTACTAAGGATGAAAAACTAGCCGAATACCCATGGAAAACGACAGTTGAGCGGTAAAGCGCTGTTCAACAATGCATTCGATAGTAGAATCGATACGAATATTTCTGAAAAGAAAGAGGTAACTGGAAATGTAGAAATCTGTTAATACAGATGTCCGACAATGACATAAGTATACAAAGCATACAAGTAGCTACCGTTTCAATAAGAAACAATCATGCCGATTCGTAAGTGCTATCGCAAACTTCCACGATGAGATTTAAAATCCAGCACCAGCAAGAATTCATTAAGAAGACATACATAGCGAGATGCAAGCAATCCGTTTATTCTCATCAGTGGATTACATAAAACCTTCAGTTATACAGGTTTAGCGCAATAACTGAACGGAGGTAACGCAGGTACACAACAGGGATCAACAGTTGAATTGCATAGGAAAAATATTGACCGAAACAGCGCAAGAGTAGATTTTAGCCACAATCACTTATCCATTGCTGGTGCAAGATGCTTGCCTAGATGACGAAGTTAAACCACCAGTCTTCCGAAAATGCTCTAAGTTACTCGTAAAGCGCAATTGATTAGAACAAGGTCACCTATGCACATGGGAGTAACTCCACATCTATACTCATGGAACATACACTAAGATAACGTCCAATACGGTTCTGAATAATAACGAAAATCCGCGATCCTACTGCACCTCATTCAGCATATCGAAAGCCGCAGCGAAACCCCCACAATTCCCAGTCCTGTATGGGTTGGTTAACACACTTAACACGCTTCTTGATCACCATTGTGATTGCAGTAATTCGGAACCACATAAATGTCAACTGAAGAAAAAGATCCCCTGATGTCTAAGAAAACAGAGGGTTTTCAGTATATCTGACGATGTACCGAAGTCTGATGACAACTCATGCTAAATTGTAGCTATCTCCGGAACAAAACTCAACTTGCTATCAGCAGATGTTATTCGCAGGTTAAATTCTATCTGCAGAACATTAAGCAAGCAAGCGGTACTGACGCGGAAGAAACCAGGCTAATCATCTTGTTGAGCGTACACACTGTATAGACACTTATAAAAATGGGAGCAACGCCAGTCCAAACTTACGACCTCGAAACAACTTTGGCAACTCAAGGTGACAGCTTCTTGATTAGGTTCTTTGAAAAGTCCAAAGGCAACTGCCTTTTGGCGTTTCAACAGACCGACATCATATGAGACGCACATGCATACATAAAAGCGTGTATGCGCGAGATAGCAATTTCGGATGGCGGGGAATTATTCACAGATCAAACAACAATAAAGATTTCGGAAAGCGTCAATGGTTAGTAGATTTCCCGCCCAAAGAGTTCATCCCAACTTCTTAGGAGACAGTGCAAGTTATGGAAAAGCATGTCATTTGTTTTGTGATCGGTGTCGCTCACACCAGGATATTTTTGCAGCAAGGAAAGCAAGGGGCGATAAACACACCGTTGAAGGACCACATGAGCGAAAAAAGAAACCGTATCGAACGTCGGTGATGAGTAGTAGACCAATGTTTGCTAGCTCGATACCTCAATAATTAAAGACCGCAGTGGGGTAAAAAAAAACTGGAGAAAGAAAAGAATTCCGCAGTTGACCATTTTCAGGAAAAAAAGGGGAAAAGACTCAATATAGAAATTTCGAAATACTGACATGGTTGGTATTATTCGCACATACACCTTCCATCTCTACACTTGATGGTGTGCGGTAACATTCAAAGTAACACATATGTCATATTTTATTTCTGCATCATATTGTCCTCTTCCGTATCATACTGATCCCA
>LUCH01001236.1:122154-135236 GCA_013368495.1 Paragonimus heterotremus | reverse complement strand
CAATTCAAGGTCGAAACAAGATAACATGTTCAAACCGTGTGTAGTGGACAGGTGAGTATGCGTTAGGCCCTCATCCACTGGCAATATAAAATGCCTTTCTTGAAGAGCAGTCGAAACGTAGTCCCAACAGGCATGGAACTAAAGAACGCAGTGGGGTTTGAAAACGAACCATATATTTCGGGTAATGTTTGGACATGGCTCTCCTGCTCCGAAGTTCATCCACTGCTCCCCTGACACTTCCAGTTCAGTGCATCGGCTCGGAAATCGTTCCTCACCCACCATCTACAAACGTTCCGATATCAGGCAGGAGTGTCCTAGACAAAGCAAGTGTCACCTTACCATCCTTCCCCCAGACTCCTGCAACTTCAACTAACCCACCTATGAAAATCTACCTTCTTGAAGTCTGTAATCGGAACGCGTCGCCAGAATTGTATTCTGTACTTCAAATAGTGCACACCTTATTGGCTCTTCGGATGACGAGGTCCTTGTTGAAATTATAAAATCTTTCTAGAAATTCAGCGTTTTTCTCACCTTCTTATTATGAGTGACTTCAACGCACCCAAGACAATTTGGTCGCCAATGTACCATTCGGATTGGGGAGGTTTTTCGGTGTTGATACGACGGAAAGCGCGGACACAGCGTGTCAGCGTCTCGACTTGGCCTCATCCCGGATAAATTATGAAGGCCTTTAGCTGCCCAACATACTCCAAGGGCTTCAAGTTGGGACTGAGAATACCGACGTTCGGTTTTAGGCAGACGACGTTAAATGTATATAAATGGTCTACCACACTATTCAAGAACCGCACATATTCCATTGGGAGAAACATCTGCAATTACAGTTAAATGTACTTTGGCAGAGAACGGTTTTAAAACAGCAGCAGCTTGAAGATGGTGATGCAAGTTACGGAGCGTTTTTTCGCGGTTAGTGGACCAAAAAAACTGTTGATGGATAACATGTCGAACAAGGAAGTGGCCCATTGAGCGAAATTCTGAATAAAACGTGAGTAGTATTGGAGAGCACTCAGAACAGAACGGAGTTCATGAAGGTTTGTGGGTGGCGGTGCATTCATTAATGGGGCTAAGCGTTGTAAATCTGGTTTGAAACCATTGCAATCAGCAATGTAACCAAGGCATGAGTAAGAAAATAACTGGAAAATTACACTCCTTTAGGTTAATTGTTACGTTGGAGTCAGAAACTCGTTTCAACAAAGAAAGAAGAAGGTGGTCATGGATGGGTTTATCGGGAGCATGAACAATAACGTCATCTTGATAGGTTTCGATACCATCTAATTCTTTAGTAATTGTATTCATGACATCCTGGAATACAGCTGGCGGGACGTTTGCACCAAAAGGTAGTGAATAGTACCGACACAGTCCGAATGGTGTAGTAATCACAGTCAAATTTCTTGATACCTCATCAAGATGAACATCCCTGAAATCAATTTTTGAAAGGATCTTAGAACCTGACAGACGATACAGTATGTCCTCGGGTTCTTCTGTTGTGCAGGTGGGCTGCAGTAGACGTGTATTCAACGTTAACCTATAGTCACCATGAATTTTCAGTGCAGTCCCGCCGGCTTTTGATGGTGTCACTATTGGAGTCGCCCAGTTTGACTAGAAAACTAGCGTTATAACTTCTTTATCACACATGGATTGCGGTTCTTTACGCACAGGTTCTCGTAAACCCAATGGGGTGATTCGTCTCTTAAGAATGACTGGGTCCCCGGAAGCTTCAAACTTTATCTCCGGTATTCGCATCCCCCCTATGATCTTAGAACAGTTCGGTATAGGTTGTCTAGTGTCAGGTTCCTTCACTGACGTCAGTAGCGAAATGTCAGAATGTAGCCGTCGTAATACTTTAAGTCCAGGAATAAAAGGACCTGAGCTTGCAACAAGAAATTGACAATCAATAGGACTAGCATCAGGCAACTTCACCGACGAGGTGCAGCAGCCTACAGGAGACGATGAATGACCAGTGATACCACAAATTTTGACTTGTGTTGGTTGCAGAACCAAATCAGGATAAAATACAGCCAGGTCTGAATGTGAAATTATTGGTTCGACTCTACCGGTGTCAACAATAAAATTGTGACTTTTGCCAGAAGCAGTCAATAACGTTTTCAAAACAGTAGAAGTGTTTTGGAGTAAACTAGACAGAAAGATTGGAAATGTTATCAGTTAACGGTTGAACACTCGAATTAGAATTTGTCGTTAAGTAACATAAACTTCTAGACTCACATACCACTTTGCCACAGCCGGAGCACTTTGCCTGTATTTGTGGACATGAATACCGGGAATGATTGCGCCCACAAGATGCGTATTACCCAAATTATTGAACAACTGAATTCACATTACTTCTTTTAGAAAATCGGATGGATGGTCTTGGCACACAGAAATCAGTACGCGTGTAGTGACCAGCGATCGTGTGGTATCTCTAAGGATCCCGGCTGCAACCATGTTTTCTCGCTTGTCTATTCTGTACAGATGATTCTGTGTACGCCCACAATAGAAGGCCTGATACGAACTCAGTGCCACATTCTTCAGTCGTGCAAGTAATTGCACACAGCGAATGCCTGGTCTTTCCCTAGCGACTCAATCTTACTTCATTCTTCAAGGTCGTTCAACTCGAACATCTTCGAGCGTTGATTAACGCACTCAAAGGTACCACACACTTTTTGCTCGGCGCGTTTTTGAGTGCCGCCGAGTGGCCTGCAGCCCATCTCACGCTTCTCTCCCTTCTTCCCTTGGTTGCTGCCGTTGGTCTCAGACCAGGAGGAACTAACTACTTATCATATTTCCAAACATTACCCGAAATATATGGTTCGTTTTCAAACCCCACTGCGTTCTTTAGTTCCATGCCTGTTGGGACTACGTTTCGACTGCTCTTCAAGAAAGGCATTTTATATTGCCAGTGGATGAGGGCCTAACGCATACTCACCTGTCCACTACACACGGTTTGAACATGTTATCTTGTTTCGACCTTGAATTGTTGCCTTCGGAGTATTTGCACAGAAATACCTCCGTAGTCTCCGTAAATTGTTTTACATTCTCACACTGTTCACTCACCACGAATGGTCTGGAACCTTCGATCATGATGCAAGAGAAGCTCTTGTTGTAACTCTAGCAAGTTAATAGCCGCAATCAACCGATCACGTGGCTGATCCTCTAGCTGGATGCCGTATTCACACCCGGCTGCTTGCGTTTGCAACTGTAGGACGAAATCACCCATCGATTGAGACTCAGACCGAATTAACACATTGAACTGGGCTCTTTCAACTGCCACAAAATTCACCGATTCGAAGCGTTGGAGGAGTATTTTTTGTCGAAGGTCAAGAACAATTGATTGTTGACTCCGAGAAAGCCAAATTCTTCACAAGGACATAAGCTCCTGTGCTGATTAAGTGTAGAAAGAGAGCAACCTTTTCCTTCTCGTTCAAAGCAGATATTGTGAGGCACCAAATGTCAAACCTCTTCGAATAATCCTCCACTTCTCTAGCATTTGAATTAGCGGATGGTCAATCCACTTCAGTAATCATTGTAAATGATGCGAAAGCTTGACGCCAAATGTTGTAATTGGGATTGAACTATATAGGATAAAGATCGAACGTACGAAAGTCGCAAACTACAACCAGGTGCAACAACACAGAACGTGTATTATCGAATCGTACGTATCAACCAATTGTGCAGGATATTGGAAAAGTGAAACAATTACCTATCTGAAGGAGGAAACTTCAGTCAATCTTGTTCACCACAAACGGGGAATTTGAACATACCACAGACCATGTATCTTTCCTCTCGCATTGCTTTTCCATTCAGAACACGTTGCCTGGTTGACGGTTGATTAAAACTTTATCGGAAACGTAGGCTTATGGCGGCCTGGAGACGCTAGACGACTTCTGCACTGTTCGAAACAGGTGTTTTCGAAATTCTGTGAGCAAACTTATTTCATGCAAAAATAGGTTTCACTGAGGACACTTGCGCCCCCAAAACATCTCATTTGCATATATGTGTCGATTGATGCAGTGGCCTCCAATTTTTTCATGCAACTTTTCGACGGCGAGAGTTCGTCCGACCAGCAAGCAACTGTCAGGGTATCCGGGGGGCAACCTCTGGTGGTGTACAGCTCCGTGCCACAGGTTTGACACTCCACCTTAATTTCGCAGAGCCCTTGGCGGTCCCGCGTTCCTGCTGAATTTTCCATTCTATACGCCTAAATCCTTTTGTTCAAGTTTGATCCATATAGTACGATGGGTTCAGGCAAGACCCACTTTAGGTTCCATAAATGTCAGGTAACCAGGCAGGACCCATACATAAGCTCGTTACCTGGACATTTCAGACAAACATTCTGTCCAGTGCATGAAGAATACCGTGGTCACGTCTGCCTTCAAAAGGAAGACCGGCACCTCGTGATGATTACCGGGTAATCAGTTTCATTGGCAGCCCATGCAAGATAACGCAGCACTTGCTAAACCGCGCCCTCCTTAAGCGATCCTTAGGGAATAGTCTTTTCCCTCCTAAATAGCATGATCCTCCAAATCGGTCATGTGTAACAAATGCACTGATCTCAATAGATGGCTCAAATGAGGCCGAAGACAACGGTTTCTTTGCAAACTCTATCTTCTTCGACTGCATTAAATTAGTCGGCCGTGTTCTACATAGTGCCCTCAGACATAAGCTGGAGTCTTATGACATCCAGGGAGTGATTTTTCGTCGGGTGATCTTTTTCCTGACAACAGAGTTTTTACATTCCAGATGAAATTGCAACTTTTATCTTCCTCCTTGTTCTCTGTGGGAGTTTTTCAAGTTCCGGTGGTCAGTCCCATTCTGTTTATTAACTACGTCGTCGACCTTCACGGTCGTACTTCCAGCAACGCTGTTTCCTACACTGCCGGACGGAAAAATACGGTACGCCAATAATCCCAGTGCAGTACAAATAGATCCTGATGAATTTAAGCACCGGTTGTACCATTGGAACCTCCCATTAGACGACAGTTATTGTATACATCTTTCATTCGATGAAGACCCCGACGGTGTTTTTGCACTTCATGGTGCATTTAGCAGCGCTAAAGTACGGAAATGGATCCTATTGTACCCAGTCGAATCCAGGTGAGTCATGCAGTCTGCAAACCACACTGCTCTGACCTTCAAGCGGTCGATAGCACATGCGGGCATCGGTTGCCTGTGCCGTGTGGAATGAGGGTTATCCGTAACGTTACTTGAAGTGGCTGCTCTAATAAAGCTTACTTACTACTGTTGTTTTCCGTCGTTCTTGAATACAACAGATCCGAAGAAAAATATGGGTATCTGGATGTCGTCCAACTTATCTTTTGCGTATCATCAGGAGATAACCGCAAAATGTGGGGTTGCTACTCTTAAAATGATAAGACGGATTTTCCACCAGTTAGAGAAATAATGCACTTCAAACACTTTACGGGGTGTATATGGGACTGCTGCTTCAGTACACCTGTAGCGAACTCCTAGGACAGCTTCATTTTTGTTGCTATTTTGTTGTACAATTTGAAGCCTCCTGATGAGGCATGTTTGTTTAGCCCAATTATATTCCCTATTTCCGCTGGCGCAGAACTTCTACACCTTTTCCGATCCGTGTGCTACACGCAGGACGTTGGCTGGCTGTAAATTTTCTTGCTTCTCGGTCGTGGCAATATATTGAGAGTACCGCGCTGTTCGTGGTGTTCTGAATTATTGTCACCGAGTAACTCGTCGAACCTAGAGTGAGACTTTGTGGGGGAGTTCCTACACATCAACCATTCCGTGTATACCGACTTGAAGAAGAACACACATGCTACTAAGAGTGTTCAGTGGGTGACAGTCGGGCTTGCGGCGCATGCCTCGTGAGTCGCCAATCAAAATTCTTAGTTTGTATTCGCCTGAATTCCGTCGACGCTGTGGAGACCTAATTTTCACAGACTTCTTTCACATAGGATTCGCTGAGCAGTTCTTTCTCTCATTGGCTGATAATGGTCGATGGGGTCACGACAAGAAGCTAACCAACTGTTCACTCTGCTAAGGTCTGTTGGATTATTTTCGGGATTTGTATGCTTGGTACGATCACTATTGAAAGATGACCTCACGTTTCACTGTCTAAACTTAACAAATTGCACCAATCATTTTCGTTATTACTTCAACCACTGTCACTCCTTCCCTTACTCTTATTCGGTCTGTGTCCCGTAAAATTACAAATGCCACAACTCGACATTTTCCTAAAATTTCTTCTTCGGTAACGTATACTTTCTATCACTTTTCAATCCGCGTACAGTCGTCTTGCCCCGACCCCACCAATGAACATTTAAGTGAGCCGAATTCCGTTCTATCTTCCTCTAATACTGAACGATGCCCAATCGTCTATTTTGTTGTGCGCGCAAATACATTGTTCAATTTCTGTTTATTTTCCATATTCGAAATGACAAGCTTAATTTTCTTGTATACTCACCGTATCGTGTTGAACTCGGTTCTTACGAGCGCATTCCCACTAACCACTTCGAAGATAAATGGGTCTTTCTATTGTTGAACATTGAAGAGGGCATTTATTAGATCGCCAGATTACGTGTAACTCAGTATGAACCTGAATCGTTGGCAGACGATTCAACCCAAGCTATATCGTCAAATCTTCTTTAAAGCAAACCTCCTTACTTACACTGTACCTGGAAGGACCTCCATTCGGAAATCGTTAGTTTCAACTTTATGACCCGTTTTAAAACAATGTCAGGTTCCCACTTTTAATTAAAGCCTCGTTGAATTCTTGGTTACTCTGTTCTGGGTACTCGCCTCAGTCCTCAGGAGCGGTGCCACACAATGTTGACAACGATTATCTTTGGAACCAACGGACGCCGGCTAGATATTATAACAGACAGGTTGATTAGAATCCGGTGATCCTGACCTCTAAGTTCTAACCCGATTACTGATTGGTAAAATCGGCGAACAACACAAAACAGGCACTGAGCAGTCAGTCTCTGTGAACAAGTGGTGTGTGAAAGACAAGATCCGGTGACAGATAAGGTGACCATTTCAAGTGAATTCCGATTGTTCCACAGGCATGCACAGAAGGCATGGTAAAACCAATCACGCATTAATAGCGGACTTGTCATTTTTTATCATTGATTTGGGACTATCCGGGCTAAAAGTGGTCTATGGATAATCTTGACGCTGGGACAGGCACAAGGATATGTTGACAGACAGCACTGGTTCAGTAATGGATGCATCAAGAGCATCAGGTGGTGGAGTTGTCCGACGTCCTTTGTTTTTTCAATTGGATGCCTGCAGTCACACACGGTCTGGAAAGCTTCGCACCAGCTTCCACCTTTTATTTCGGCTTGTATAACTTGTTGGTAAGCGCGTGTGGTATAAGAGGGCTGCTACTTGGTTTCAGTGGGTGGACAAACAAGAATAGGATTAAACCCAGACACATGTCTGTATTTGGCTGACGTAGAAAGTCTTGTTAATTTCGACTCATCGGTGACTTTTCGTGAGGTGATTGTCACGTAAGTTCGGCAAAATACGGAGAGGACGACCAAACACGAATTCTTCAGGACTGCTTCAGGTGGCTTTGTTAACAAAATTCCGGTAAAAAAGCAGCGCCAATCAGAAGCAAGCGCAAGAGGACACTAGGCTATTCCTTCATCACTGGTAACTAGTTTGGCAGATTTCATAATTAAAAAGAGATCCATTTGCGAAAAATCTGGACTTCGGCTGGATTCATACCAGCGACGGAAACACCATGCCTAAACGCGGCGAGCGCTCTACCAGCTGACCTACGAAGCTTTGCTGTTGATACGACATTTTCAGCTAAGCTGTTCGAAGGGGATCACGAAGTGTTGTCTCGAAAGGTCTGGTTACAAAGTGTGTCTGCAAGGTTGCTATGGTAGACCTTAACTTATAGGGTTAACGAGGTTGTTGGCCGGTTCGTGTACTTGAGCTGGCGACAATGGAGGTGTGGAGAATGAAATAGAGACATGTTTACCTAAGTCTAATGCGGTATTCTTTAGTCTGGGACATCTCACGGCAAGATGACATCTTTCTAAACATTAACGGTGGCGCGTGTCCGGCGACAGTCTGTTCTGTATTATTTTTCGACAGCGAAACTTGACCGCTCAGTGCAGAAGACGTGGACAATCTTCAGGTATTTGACCGCCCACGTCTGCGTTCGATTGCTCGCGTCGTGTGGCAACAACACGTTAGCAGGAGTTAGGAAGCGGTTATTTGGTGGTGATTTTCATTCGAATTCTTTTGTTCAGTCACCATGGTTTCACAGATTTAGAGGGCTAGACCATGTACTGTGGATACCAGCTAGCTGGCTGCCACACCGAGCACTTCTGATATTGCGGCCGACTGTCGTAAAGTCCGAGGTGAACGGATGATAGCCTGATCACTGTAGATCGGGTCCATCATCCAGCTTGGTGTCTTTGCGATTCACATCGTCGGTGAGTGTGTACGTTGAGTAAGATGGCGGCTAATTGGGCTCAATGGTGTGAGTGCTATCGCTGTTTGGTCTAGTTGTCTATAAAATGAGTGGGCTGAATGGAGCAGGGCAGTGAAAACGGTAAACAAGATGTCTTGCTAATGACGCCATGCTTTCACTTGGAGCTCGATTGTTGTTTTGCAAGTTGTAGGTGCACTGATGTGGAATGTTTCGGTATGGAAGAAACTATTTTTAGCAGTTAAGTCATTTCTGCTCCACTTCCTTTTCTTTTTCTCTTCTTGTGCGGGGTTTCTTTTCTGCAACATCGTTGTGTGACGGTTACGCATCAATGGAAACCACTGATGTATTGCTGACTATGAGGATGATGGTGAATTAGCGAACTCTGCAAATTGAACGCAGGTACGCACTGAAACGTTATCGATCACAACAAATGCTGGCAGAAGTTGTACGTGACTGGATTGCTGTATTAGTCGTTTTTGGTGTTGGAAGAATGTGGGTATTATTGAATCGTTCGCTAACGCTTCAAGGTTCACAACGAGTTACGCGTAATCGGTTAATCCAGAAATGCCTTTCTCAATATCCAACGGTAGAGAAGATAATCTATCTTTGAAACGGTTAATGGGAAGACCCTCTTGAAAACTGGATTTAATACGGTACTAATTGAATCAATGTACATGGAAATTAAATATCATACCTCGAATGTGAAATATCCTCGCAAATCAAACAAAGAATGTGTCGGTACAACAACTCTGCCAACCAGGCACCGCTCAGTAATGGGGAGGATAAAACGGAATTGAGTTCACTCAAACAAATGGTAATTGGTCGGGTTGAAGCAAAGTGACTGTTCACGCATTGAGAAATGGTAAGAATTATAAGCTACTCAAGAAAGAACATGAAAGGAAAATGTCTTATTTTGCCATTTATAAATGTACAGGGGTCAGACTGAATAAGAGTAAAAGAAACGGTTATAGTAGTTAGTGTAAGAATAAAAATGGTTGGTACTGTTTATTCTTAGAAAAATGGAGAAAGATAGGGCCACCCTTCAACACAGATCAAACAAGGCACAGCAATCTCAAAATAATGCAACAAACCTTAACAAAATCAACAGGTATCACTTCATTTATAATAAGCATCGTTGGTCAATAACATTAATTGATCCTCAAACGGACTGAGAGAGTTCAAACAAACTCATTTCCATGTTGTCCCCGGCCACTTCGTAGGGTTTAGCAGTATCATGGGATCTGCGTTTTGGCTTCCATGGCGGTGCGCACAGGACGTAACTGTTGACAAAATATCACCATCAACTGTGGCCCACCATGGTGCTCGACTGGGCATCACGGCGCTAAAAAATGGTGGGGTATCAAAATGCGAAAGCTGGAATTACCAAGAAGCAAAACAACGTGGCAATATCGAAAACGTGAGAATTAATTGGTGGTCACGAGATGTCCACTGCATTTAAAGAAGTGCTTAAAGTAATGCCACGGTGATTTACTGGGGTATAGTCAAGCGGTTTTTTGAAATCTTGAATAAGAGATGACATTAAGTAAACGTTCAGTATGGTTTTCGTGGACATGCCAAGCAGCTGATCCTCACATGCACAACATGAAACTTTTAAGCCGTTCTATTCTATTGACCACAAAGTTGTCCTTATCTAGTTGCGCGAATCAAAAGTGTTGATCAACGGCAGCAAAGAAATAATTCACAAACAAGACCTTCAGGTGAATATTAGACCGGTGTGTTTCTTAAACAGGCTGGACAAATTAGTGTCATTTATTTTGTCCAGAGTCAGTTCATTTACATTCTACTGAATTCATGTCGGTTTACCAGACTTACGAATTGATCCGAAGACGTCCAGTTTCTCAATCTGGTGAGCTTCACGTTCACAGTCTGCTACAGTCCTAATGAGGACGGCGACTTGCTCCATTCTAGTAGAACACAGAGTTTTCTGGAAAGCGACTGAAACCAAGGGTTAGTGCTATAGCACTAACCAAGCTATAGCTTGGTCGTCCCAGTCAGTGCAATGCATCATTGCTCGTGCTACTGTCCCAGATGCCAAACGCGGTTACGGACTGGCGTGGCGCGAAAGCTGGGGATAGTGTAAAAATTACCACGAGTAAAATTATGTGTGATTATCATGTCACAGGAGTAATATGTTGTACCGAGGGACGAGAGACAGGAATGTCTAGAAAACTTGACAAAAGACATATCACGCCACTCCATCGCCATATTCCACCTGAGAAACGTCTGAGTGCACTGCATGTCAGCAGCAATAGACTTGTGTTGTAACTTATCATCACCGGCTGTCGTTGGAGATTAGATGTTCCACACATCCACAACTCTACTGAGAGATGAATAAGCTTCAACGTTGATGTGTTTTCTATTTCTTAACATCAGAATCCGTGCACACGTGCCTGCGTAATCTCTAAGTTGTTGCGGCCGGAACAAGTGCTTAAAATAAACTGAAAGGCGTCCAGCGTAATTAACACTCGACATGTATCTCCTGTGCTATTGCATCTGTCCTAGGACAGTTTCCAGGAAATGAGCACAACGTGGTCAATTTCATGTTTGACTTAAAAGCTGGCAAAAGATCGACCGTCACATATTATTTCCAAATTAAGTTCGCTGACCGAAATGTGTTTGCCACGTTGCTTAGGTCTTTGAAGTGGAACACATTTTTCTGACCTGCGATCTTGGTGCTTCCACCAAAGTATTCAATGAGCGCTTCCGATTTTGACTGGACATTTTAGTCCAGAAACAAACGAAATGCTGCAATGTGTGTGGTGAAAGCAGAAACAAGTTAGGCTCGAAAGTCTAAAGTCACAGCACCGAAAGACAATTTCTCTGTTACTATGCAAATGTTTAATGCTATAGAGTATAGGATCAAAATGCTCCATCTAAGTGAGAAAAAACTTGCGCTCAACAAAGAAGAGAACAGCACGTAGTTGATGCGGTTGATGAGAAGCAGGAGATGTGCGTAGAATCCTATAGGACGAAACTGCCACTGATGATTTTGTCACAACCTGCAGGGTTTTCAACTCATATTTTGCCGCTTCTTTCAACACTGAAGGAAACACTGCCTCCACCTCTCCCTGTAAACGCAAGTGCGTCCTGTCATGACAGTATCTATCCTGTTGCCCTTAAACACGGAATGGAAGACTCCTTTTCCTTTACTTAATTCTTATACACTCTTTTATAACGTCCGGTTCATTCCCCCTCCAGCGGAAAATACTCTACAATCAAGCCCTGCCCTAAAAGTGGCTGGCGACAATACGTCAGCAATTGTCGTCCGATCAGCCATAGCTGAGTTTGTTCTAGGGTGCCAGCAAGCCTCATAAAATGTCAAATGGTTGAATTATCATCATCACAAAATCTTATAAACTGCTCCCAGTATGGGTTTCTTAACAGTTTTGTATGGCGTGTCCGTTGGAATTTCTTACCCACGTCACAAAATCTACTGATTCTGTCGATGGAATTATTGTTATAACTTTAGACAAGCAAAGGGTTTTGTTAGTGTGCCTCATAGGCGGCTTTTGATCAAAGTGGTATTTCTTAGTATACGCGACCCATTTCTTAATTGGTTTGCTTCACACCTTAAAGGCAGCAAACAAACAGTAAATGTAGGGTATACTTATTCGACGTTTAGAACCGTCACCAACTGGGTGATTTAAGGAAGCGTCCTGAGACCGCTACTTTTCTTGTGTACAAAATTACATGAAATTTTCAAACCTGGTAAAATATGTCTACTCGCTTGTGACATCAGAATGTTTACGTTTTTACTCCTGATAACCAAAATTTTTGTTTAGATAATATACGGAAAGACTTCATGTCGCTGGAGGCTTAATGTCAAAGTTGGCTGGTGGAATTTTCAGCCAGTAAATCCAACATCACTGCGCATTGTTGTCCTACACCATAGGACTTCATAAAGCTTGACGGTCACAGTATAACAACTGCCATCTCAGTGCGCAAACCGGTTATATGTTAATCGGAATCATTCACTTTCTCTGAGCACATGCTTTTCCTAGTTACTAAAACTAGGTGCACGATAATCGGCTTACAGTTTTTCTTCCTGCTGTTCGAGCACACCTTTATGCACTAAGAATACGACTCAAATAAGCGTACTGTACGTTCGTGTATAACCATATGCGCAACCTTAGTAACCTAGCTCCAGAAAGTCTTCGGCGTGCATTTACGAGGACTTCGCTGAGATATCCATCTTCTCCGGGCTAACAGACATTTGCACTCGATCCACCTTGGCTACGGCGACTCGAACCTAACGTCACACTCATGTAAAATCCTGTTTATTATGGTACGTTCTTCGTTAATTTCGTGGTGCGCATGCAGCATAGCTCGAAGTAAAGCCTCAGAAACGAGAAGTTTATATTGGCAACCTTCACAGCCCGAAAAATTTGCGTTCGAATTTTTTCTAGTGAAATTTTTTTGTATATGTAACACACTTCCACTTGCAATAACAGCCATCCTGGGATTCACATTACGAAGTCTGGCCAACCCCCTGATGCAGTACTTTGTAATCCAGTTGAAATTGATTATTACTGACAAAGGTGATTCCTCGACGAAACATACTGTTTCTAGGCCAATTACGTACTGTAGCGACTATAACATGATATTTTTGATAGTCGCATTCACT